>PVHX01025354.1:0-22502 GCA_004024805.1 Geosciurus inauris | reverse complement strand
GAGCTGGTGCTGGGTTCTCCTGAGCTGGGTGGGGGGAGAGTGCGGCCTCTGGCAGGGTCGCACCCTTCCTCTGCACTCCCTCAGGCCTTGCTGTGCAGGAGGCTTTGAGGAAAGCATCCAGCCAGCCCGTGGCCCTGTGAGCTTGGGTTCACGTCCAAGACTTTCCAAGGACGACAGGGTACAGGGTGGTGGGAGTGGACCTGGGGTCCGACTCTGGAAGCATCAGGGGTGGGGGCCTTAGCCAGGCTGAGTGGTCTACCAGGTCCCCTCGGGGTAAGGGGACCATTCCCCATGTCCAGCTGCTTGGGGAGGGCTGTGGGGGACCCGCCTCCTGAGTGCCTTCACCCCACACTGCGGCCCAGCAGGCTCCAGCACTAGGGGACCCTGGCACAGGAAGGACTGATGGGGAAACCCCTGGCCCATGGCCAGTCAGAGTGGACCTGGGGTGTTCCCCAGCAGCCTGTGATTGAAGTCTTGTTCCCTGGAGTGGTGCTGTTGGAGCTGGGGTCCTTCAGGAGGTGAGGCCTATCAGGAGGTCTTAGGTCTCTGGGGGTGTGCCTTTGACAGGGACAGTGGGACCAGCCCCTTCCCTTTTCTTCCACTCCAGCCACGGAGCGAATGGCTTTGCTCTTTCCTCTGCCGGTGGGCTTCTCACCTCTGCGCTGCCTCACCACAGGTCTGCCAGACCGTGGGCTGAAACCTTCCCCACCCTGAGCCAAAATAACCTCAGGCATTCTGACCCTGCGACAAGAAGCCAACAACACAAGTGTCTGTGAAGCTGGAGGTTGGGGCCCTGAGCTCAGATCCCTGGAGGCACCTGCCCTGTGGCCATCTGCAGGTGCTCTGGGGTCCCCATCACCTCCTGCATGTGTGTGCGCTCCAGGCTCCTGGGATGAGCCAGCAGCCCTTCCTGCTGCTGGGGTGCTGACTGCTGGCCTCACGAGCTTTGGCCACAGGTCTCCCCACTCCCCGGCACTCCCTCTGTCTCTCAGATGTGTCCTGTCACCACACACCCAGCACCCCTCCGCCATGGTGTCCAGCAGAGGTGTGGGGATGGCCACCGGTGTCTACCAGGGACAGACAGCCTTTATTCCAATGCAAAGAGATCGTGACAGGAAGACGCCTCATTCCCACCCTGCCCCTCACATTCTCACGCTGCCCCCTCTCCTTATCTCTTGTGGCCACCTGCTTGTGCCAGCCACAGCCGAGTGGCATCCTCGCCCATGAGTGGGGCCGTGGCAGCCTGGGGCTCTGGGTCTGAGGTATTCTGTGCCCTTAGCACAGGGCCCTAGGACTCGGGCGTGCCCTCCCACTCTCCCCGGGCTGGGGTGGATGTTCTCAGCTCAGAGGCAGCTCCCGGAACAGCAATAAGTTACAGGGACATAGCTTAGAGCAGAGACCCGCAGCGCAGGGCCAGCGTGCGGCCCCGCCCTCCACCCCTGGCACACAGCTGCCTGGCCGCAGGCTGCCGCCCCATCCTCCTGGAGCCTGTGGGACCCAGGCCTGAGGAGCCAAGGCCCGAGGCCCCTGGCCGTGAGCGTGGCCGCGAGCGCTGGGCCTGCTTACACACAGTTGTCAGGGACACACTCGGCCTGTTCTTCCAGCTCAGGGCAGGGGGTCCCGTTGTTAGCAGGCTGGACGCGGACGTAGCGAGTCCTTCTCTTGGCGCTCAGCTTCCCACAGGGGCCTCCACACAGTCCCCAAGATGACCACAGGGAAACCTCGCAGTCCAGTGGCGTTTCTGGAACTGGACCAAGCACGGGGAGGGTGAGGAAGCATTGAGGGAGCAGAAGCCCACGTCCAGGAACCCGCTCCCGCCGCCTGCCCAGTGGTCCTGCCTTTCTGCTGAGTCTGCAGTGCCTGGGCTTTGGAATCAGCTCCTGGCAGCCTCACGGGAGGCTGGGCAGGGGTTGCCCGGGCGGAGGGTCTCTGACCACAGCTCAGCCCACAGGCCACACTGACCCTTGGAATCAGTTTACTTATGAAGACAGAGGACCCGAGGTTTGGGTTGTGGGACCTCGTCCAGTGGGGCTCAGGCACTTTTGGTATTGTTCTTTCTCCCTGTGTCCCGTCTGTTTTCATTATAGTCATAAAATTTAAAATCATCAGTTTGGTAATGGTTAAACCACCTGGTAATTTCCATTTTCCAGCCAGATGGACAGCGCTTCTCTTTTTGGATTTTTTTTCGTGAGGGAGGGGTACTGAGGATTGAGGGGTACTGAGCCAAAGGCACTCGACCACCAAGCCACATCCCCAGCCCTAGTTTGTATTTAATTTAGAGACAGGGTCTCACCAAGTTGCTTAGTGCCTCACTGTGGCTGAGGCTGGCTTTGAACTTGTGATCTTCCTGCCTCAGCCTTCCAAAACGCTGGGATTACAGGTGTGGCCACCACGCCCAGCTAGACAGTGCTTCTTTGCGGCCATTGCCCAGGGGAGGGTCTCCCCCCACAGGGCCAGCAGCCAGCTGCAGGGCAGTGACCTCATACTGAAAGGCTCAGTTCTCAGGCATACCACCCTCACCGTGCTACCTGCTTGGTGGCTGTGGAAGGACCAGACCCCCAGAACAAGTCACAGAGTTTGGAAGAATCAGGAAGGAAGACAGAGGATAAGGGGTTGGGGTACCAGGCCAGGACCAGGAATGTTCTGGAAGCCCCAGCCAGGCCTGTAGCCCTCTCCACAGCACAGAGGGTGGGACAGGGTCTGCAAAGACCCGCTGGAGCTGGGGCTTCAGGGCAGCAGACACATCCCAGGTTGTTCCCAGAGCCTTGCCTGAGAGTGAAGGCCCCGGGCAGCAGGCAGTGGACAGCAGAGCCCCAGCCAGCACAGGAGCTGTGTCCCTGCTCCCAGCTGGAAGGCAGGCAGGCCCTGGCCTGGCTGTGAGCACTGCAGCAGCCCCAGGCGCACAGCGGACCTCTTGGGCCTGAAGACAAGGCGTCCACTTGCCTGCTGGAAACGAGTGGAGCCCAGCCTGGGCCCGGTGGGAGCTGCGTGGGTGGCACCCGCCACTGCCCAGCCTGGCCTCCACCTTGGGGAGCCGAGGAAGTGCGGGGTTCTGCTCCCTCAGGGACAATGGCAGGTGCCAGGCTGAGAGCCCAGGGTGTCGGTGCGGTGGACGTGAGGAGACAGCCTGCAGGCAGGGGCCCGGGAGGGGCTGGCTGTGAGGCCCTTCTTGGGGCCCTGGGATGCCTTGGGCACCTGGGAGCAGGGCACCAGGTCTTCCTCAGCTGTGCTCAAGCTGCTGGGGAGCTGGGTGGTGGGCTCAGCTTGATCCTGCGCCCTCTAGCAACAACTCTGAATGGAATCCTCTAGAACTCCCCTCTACAGTGTGGTCCCCAGCTGACCAGCTGGCTCTGCCAACCTACCCTCACTTCTCCATGTCCCTCCGACACAGACATCTCCCACTGTCCCTGCCTGCCCTCTCCTGCACTATGCCCTCTGCTCCTGGCCCTGAGTGTCACACGTCCCACTGTCCATGTGGCCGGAGGCCTGCCACGTGGAGGACAGATGGAGCATCTCCAGTGATCTGCCACAAGTGGGAGCGCTGGAGGCTCGAGCGGGTGCCATGAGGCTGCCCACCCAGTGGGGCATCCACTCAGACACAGCGGGCACCTCACTGAGCAGTGGGCAGTGCCACCTTGCAACATGCCAGGTCAGCCCTCTGAGGGCAGGGCAGGAGTCGCCAGCACTATAGGCAGGCGTTCCAGCTCAGGCCCTGGCTCCATCTCCGTGGTGCCAGCCTGGCCTCCCGCGTGGCCCTGATCTGCCCGACATGAGGACAGAGGCCCACAGGAGAGGCTGGGCTGTGGGAGGCCCAAGCCTCCTTCCTCTCCAGCCAGAGGCGGAGGTGAGCAGGCCCACGGTGGGTGGGGCTCTTGGCATGTCAGATTGTCGTCAGCCTCGCCGCCCAGGGGAACTGTCTGTGGGGCCAGCTGAGCTAAGCCCCGCTCCTCCGAAGGCCTGTAAGCAGATGGGAGGTTCCCATGTTCCTGGAGGCGAGCCCCAGCCTCGGAACAGCTCAGCTGCTATCTACCCCCACCCGGGGCTGCCGGGCCTCTGGCTGGCTGGAGGCCACCGTGCCGCAAGGGAACAGAGTCCAGCTCCACGCATGAGCGTGTGCCACTCAGCTCACGCCCCAGGCAGGCACCTGTCTCCCTGGTGGACAGGACCCGAGGCCCACAGGAGCCTGTGACAGCTGTCACCACCCTCTGCTCCTTTGGTCAATGAGGAGAAGATGGGACCTAACTGAGCAGACTCTGATCCATCCCCATCACTGGGACGTGCAGGTCACTGAGCGCATCTCTGATGGACGCTGCCTCTCGCCTCTTTCTGGGACCCCTTTCTAGCCCCCGGGCCATGGTGGAGGCTGCTGTCAACTGGCCGTGTGAAGAGCTGGATCGGCAGTTCGGAGCAAGCGCGTCCTGGATCGCTGCGCGCCAGCCCCGCCTTGCCATGAAGACTTCCATATCCCTGCAGTGCTCAGAGTCAGATCTGTGACCCATGGAGCGGCAGCCCCTCGGCGCCCCAGAGGGGCCCAACCTTCTAGGACTGTGAAGGACGGGCCTGGCCAAGGGGGGCGGGGGGTGCGCAGCTCCACTGAGTGCCACAGGGCGGCACAGGCCCCACATGGTGCAGGACAGACTGCGGCTGCCCTCCCCAGTGCAGCCAGTGGGCACAGAGCTCCCCTGGGTGGAAGCACGGGATCTGGCGCCTGGGCCCCTGGGGCCACGTGTGCGCATCAAGTGCTCCCCAGCTCTGCAGCTGCCTTTCTCAGCCAGCCTGTCCACCTGCAGGACACAGGGGACCAGTAGCCTGGACGTTACCTGCGACACTGTCCACGATCTCATTATCCCTGCTGGCCAGGTCCGGGGCAAGTGGAGCGAAGGCCCTGGGGCTCTGCCGGAGCCGCACCAGGGTCACTCGGGCGATGGGAGGCAGGGACTTCAGCCGCGGGTAGTAGAAGGAGTTCGCCGGGTGACTGGGAGAGGAAGACGTTATCTGGTTGGAGGAAGAGGAGAGTTGGCACAGGGGTCCGGGAAGCCCACCTGCATGTGTGCACATGGCCCACCAGGTGCTGCTGGAAAGCAGACCCCAATCTGAACCTCATCTGAGCAACACCCACACCTGGTGCAGCTGGCCACACTCACCTTGGCCTCTCCCCAAACCCTGGGCTGGGCTCGCCATGCCCCTGCTGGCCAGGAAGGCGGCACAGGGCTCCTGCCCCAGGTGGGTACGTGCTCCTCACAGCAGCCCTGAGGTGGGGCTGGGGTGCAGGCCAGGGGGCTGCAGGACCTGGGGTCTCGCTCTGTCCCTGCAGGTAGGAGTGCGCCCCAGCTCAGGCGCACCAGGGAGGGGCCGCTCCCCACAGGAGCCAAGGCCCAGCCCTGCCACCCTGGCCACTCACCTCAGTTACGGTGTCCTGAGGGATGGTCGCAAAGTTGGGGGAGGAGAAGGTGAAGCCACTGTCTGTCCCAGCGTCGTGTGGGTAGAGGTCCAAGGAGGCCTGCTCTTTCCAGCGGCCTCCCTCGCACAGGTCTAGGCTGTCCACGCCCACAAACCAGTCAGGGCTGGGGATGATGCGCACCACGAAGGACACCTGCGTGCACCACGAAGTGCTGCGAGGCTCGGATGCTGCAGCCCGGGCCCCTCCCACCCCCCACCCTCCGGGGACGGCTTACCAGCGAGTGCCGTGGCTGCACCTCCAGCACCGTGGAAGTCTGCCCGGTGCCGCTGGGGACGGCGGGGGCCGAGAACACGGCAAGCACACTCTGCAGCTTCTCTCCCGCGGCCTCCATCTCCTTCATCAGGGCCCAGGCCTCCCCGCGCTCCGCGAAGTCCCGCAGCCCGTTGCTGACGTAGGCATTCTTTCTCCACATGCTGTAGTCAGAGCTGTGCGAGGCCCCTGTGCGACAGCCAGGCCGCATGAGCAGGCAGGACAGGCAGCGGCCCCAGGCCCGGGTCCTAGCTGGCCAGCCCAAGTGGACACAACGTCTGTCCTTCCCCGATCTCAGCTCCCTCAGCTGGGAGGCGAGGAACCACACCCACTCTGTGTCCACCTACTGCGGGACACCTGGCAGGGTGACTGGTGTCCAGTCAGCCTTGCCCTTGACTACCACCCTGCTGCTTGCTACAGCTGGAGCCCAGAAGAACCACAATGGCTGGCACGCAGTCGGTGCTTAGCAAGTATTTGAAGTCTGTTGGATGTGAGCACCCCAAATCATGAGGCACTGAGCAGAGCCCTCCCGGGTGGGACGAGTCACCACGGAACCTGCTGGCACAGGGCAGGGGCTGCCTTACCCAGCAGGGAAGACCACTGGGCGGGAGGCCGGAACAGCGGGTACTGCTTGGGGAAGGCCGTCTGGCTCCACTTGCCCGTGAAGGTGATGCTGTACTTGGCCGGAGGCCGGGCTGTGCAGACGGCCTCTCCCCCCAGTGGCTGGCTGGCAGTGGAGCTGAGCGTGGCCAGGAGCAGGGCCCAGAGCGTGCTGCCCAGGGCAGCGGAGGAGCTCTGGGTCTCCATCACCTGCAGCACAGAGAGCAGCGCGGCACCGTGGGTCCCCGCAATCCTCTGCCACGCGGCCCCCCACTGCGGGCGAGAGCAGAGAGAGTCCCCGGTAGCTCCCCAGAGCCCACACCAGAGAAGACGCGCAGGCCTCAGATGGTCATCCCGTCTGCCAGGACCTCAGGGAGCGGCAGCCTCCCCAGCTGGGACAGCCAATGCAGCACTCCAGCCTCGCTGAGTGCGCCGAGCCAAGCATGCCCAGGACCACGGGCCACGGGGTTTGGCACACACCTGCAGTGGCCCTGCTGCGCCCCCAGGCACGGGTGTGTGGTGCAGGGTGAGCCAGCAGAGCTGGGGGCCACCCCAGGGCGGGGCGGGGGAGGACGCCCGAGGTGCTGCAGGTTCCAGGAGGCCAGGGCCTGCTCTGCTCTGCCCTTCTCAGGTGCAGGAGGAACTCACCTGGCAGGAGCAGCAGGAAGTGACAGTGGAGCTGCAGGCTGCTCTTGGTCCCACTGAGACCCAGAGCTCTTCTTCGGCCCCAGGCTAGAGGCTCGCTGACTGGAGGCTCCTGTCTGTGGCACAGCACTGCCTGGTCCCAGAGAGCAGCTGGTGGGACCTCTCTGCCTGGGGCCTGTGGGCTTCTGCTCCCCAGCCTCCCACAGGCTGACCTGCTCCGCAGCAGCAGCGCTCTCCCGCCGCTGGCCCTGGCCGCACCCGTCCTTTGTCTTCCCCTCCCTCCCCTCCGCCTGCCCTCCTCCCTCCTCCGTCCCTCCCTCTCTCTCTCTCCCTCCCTCCTGTCTCCAGCTCCGGGTGGTGTGTAGCAGCTGTGTGCTCAGAGTCCGGGAGAGCTGGGGCCAGGGCCACAGAGGCGCCTCTTCATACCTTGACCACAGGTGTGACCTGAATGGCCACTTTCACAACCTGACTTGAAAAGAGAGAGAGGTAGGTTGGGGCGCCCCAGGGCTCCCAGCTTAGCATCCCAGGCCTTTGGGGCCCTGGGTGTCAGCCAAACACAGCCTCTTCCTTCCCATCTCAGTCTGCAACTGTGCAAACAGCCCAGGAGGTCCACACTGCTGGCCAGAGGGCAGCCAGAGTCAGTCCCTCCCAAAGGGACTCAGAACCAGGCCACAGTGAGGTGCTCAGCGCTCAAGGATAAGCCATGGAAAAGGGGGCACCCTGACTAGGACCCTGCACTGGTGGGCCAGTGTCTTCTGCAGCTGCCCCATGGACACCCCCAAAGAAGGCTGCATGGCACCGACGGGAGGAAGGCTAGCTTGGGCCTCCCCACTTGCCCTCCTTGGAGACAGGAAGATGTTTACGGAACCCAGCCGAGCAGTCGGGAGCTGGGAAGCCAGGCAGGGTGTCTTGCTCAACCCCCAAGCCCGCCCTGCCCATCTGAGGGGGCTGTGAAGCCTGGACAGAGGCATCTGGTTTCGGAACCCTCCTTGTGGGAATAAATAGAATCAGCAAGAATAGAAAGCAAACACCCGTGATCTCACCTGCCTTTCAAGCAAACACCAGGACCACAGAAAGGCAGACGGCAGTGTTTGGGCTGCGGCCTTCAGACAGGCCAGTGCTCATGCAGGAGCCCCACACTGCTGACCTCAGGACCTAGGAGCACTGGCAGGCGTGGGCCAGTCTGCGGAGCTTACCATATTCTAAATTGGTGTTCACAATACTTACTAATTCACTTGAAAAGAACAAAATGAGGCTATTACGTACATGTTGGTATAAGCAACCTGATGTTTTATAAAAAGCAGCTGACTTTTCAAAATAAAAGCCTTAGGAGCCTGGCCTGTTCACCCCAGGGCCGTCTCCACGGTCTGGCTCAATGGGAGACAGCTGTCTTCACACAGCAAGATGTGTGGGTAGAAGCCTGTGAAGAAAGCCAGCCTTGCAGGGACCCTGGAAAGGGAGCTCACCTGGGCAGGACACGGCTGCTGGGCGCCTCGCACGAGAGGCCTTGTCTCATGTGCCCAAGGGTCCCTGCTGCTCCCAACAGGCGCAGCCGTCTGATTCGGAAGCTTGTTCCTCACCGAGGCCTGGGCAGCACATGCTCTGGCCTCTAGGACCCAAAGGACAGCGGTAACAGCCCAGTGGCATTAGGAGGCTCTTCTCCTGTCTCCTCAGGGAGACTCTGGCAGGGGGCAAAACGGCCCAGGGGTGTCCCAGGCAGGGCTGCCCCGGAGCTGGGGGGACGAGATGGCAGGGCGTCAGGGAGCAGCTTCCATCTGTGGCTACAGTGCCCTCACCCACCTGCCTGAGGTTTGGGGAGTTCATGATGGGGCATGGGAAGGATTCCTTGCCCTCTTCAGGGAGGGACCCTCAGGGGACAGGCGAGCTCCCTTCCTGTAACCGTTGGCCCTGGTGTAGGCTGGGCTGGGGTCTGCACGGGGGCAGAGAGCCCGGCTGGTAGGGAGTAGCTCCTGGGTGCTTTCAGAGATTCACTGGGAGATCCTCTGACCCTCGGGCTCTGTGAAGCTGGGCGCTGTACCCTCCTACTGGAGCCCCCAGCAGACAACACTGCATGGTGTTCCCCATGTACACACAGCAAACTCATCACTGAGCAGGTCCTGAGCACCTCCTGCCTCCCAGCTGTGGGGACACAGAGTGACCCAACAGGCCCCGGCTGCAGGTCTGTTACTCGGCAGGAGTTGGGTTAACTGGTCGACTCCAGCACCAGGGTCCTCTGAGGACAGGGCTTTCCTGGAGGCCACTCAGCTGTGGCCTGAGCTGGCGTTCAGGGGGTGCGGCAGGCTGAGCTGTGCCAGGTGTCAGGCGCCCTGGCGCTCCCTGTCGCGCCCCGCTCCCAGGCCTCCCCAGCCTCACCGTGGCTCAGGTTGGCACGCGGTATGGGTGACTGACAGGCAGCACACCCAGGGAGCTGGCACTTCTGAAAGGGCCTGTTGGCACACGGAGAGGCCAGTGTGGCCACTGCCAGGCGCTGGGGAGCACCCCCACTGGCAGGGGGAGGCGGGGCTTGTGCCGCTGAGCTCAGACCTGTGCAGGCAGGTGTAGGATTCGCGCGTCTGAGCGGAGCAGAGCACACGCGGGCATGCTGCCCAGCACCTTCCCTCCAGTCCAGCCTGGCATAACAAGGGCTCTTTGAGGCCTCGCCCAGGGCCCTCCCTGGGGCGTGGCACTGGCCCTGTGCCAACCTGGGCATAGCCAGCTCCCAGGCCACATCTGCTGACTCAGACCTGGAATCCCCACCCGTGGGAGAGGCCGTCTCCTGCAGGCGGCACGTCTGGTGCCCAGAGGGGCCCTGCTATGCATTTAGAAACTCGCCCACAGGCACCGCACACGCCTCTCCTCACAGGCACACTCTCATTTGCTCATTCGCTCACTCGACACACATTTACCCAAGGCCTGGCTCCTGCCAGCCACCTAGTCTCTGAACACATGTGCTTTCTCAAGTGGGCTCCAACCCTTGGGGGCTACTGGCCCAGGAATGGGGCACAGTCTGACTCCCCCTCAGACTGCCCCTTCTCCTTTCAGCCCTTCATGGCCTCCCCTGAACTAGGACCTCCCAGCTTGCTCATGCCCCAGGGCCTTTGCACTATAGCTCCTCTGCCTGAAGAACTCTTCCCAGGCAACTTCTTCCTGTCCTGCCAGTGTGGGTCTCAGGGGGAAGCCTCTGACCCCAGCCCAGAGGAGCACCTGGGCATGTCCTAGCACACACGCCTACAGAGAAGGAAGTCCACTCCAACCAGAACAGGCAGACACGGGTGAGCTGCAGGGTGTTAAGGGGCTGAGGGCAAATCAGCTGGGCTTCCAGGGTCAACATACAGAGCTGCCCAGCAGGCTAGGGGATGCAGGTAGATCCTGATACCACCTGCCCAGAAACCAAACCAGAGGCAGTGCTGCCCTGCTGTCCCCTGCCCAAGCCCCCACCCACATCCAGATCTCCCTCCTGGGTCAGAAATGGCGGAGTGCTTTTGACTCAGAGCCTGAATGGGTCCAGGGATCAAGTCCTGGCTCAGCTCCAAGGTCTATGCCCTCCAGGAGAGCCCCTGAGGAATGATGGAGTGAGCCCTCTGCAGCCCCCATGGCAGCCTCTCCCCTGCTCCCAGCCTGCAAGCTACTGCAAAGTGGGGCCGCACCCACCTGGCCACCCTCTGTGCTACGACCACCCCACCATGTCTGGCTCCCATACTCTCACAACTTGGCCCATGGACTCCTCCAGAGGCACAAGGAGGCCAGGCTATACCTTTGGGCTGCCTGTCTGGGAGGAGGACCAGCTGCTGCAGAGGGCTGTCAGTACAGAGTTTTCCTCTGCTGCACAACCGTCTGCCTCCAATGTGGGCCTGTCCATTTTCAGCAGCATTTGCCCCAGTGTCTCTTGATTCAAAGTGAGACGCCCAACCTCAGCACAATGGCAGACTAAGGGCTTCTGAGCACCCTCTCCTCATCCAGGCAATGAGAAAACTGGCAGAAAGGTCAGAATAGACTTTTTCATCACTCTGGAAATCAACCAAAGGCTTGCAGCTGTTTGGGAGTTGTTCTATTTTAGTAATAAAATAGGCAATCTTTGGTGAAAATAGCAAGTTTTGGTGCTTTCTCTTGCTCCAGGCCCACCTCTCTCCAGCTCTGTAGCAGCCTTAGAAACTGACAACCTGAATTTGTTGTGAAACCGTAGGCTACGGCCACCAGAGCAGACAGAATGAGGCCAGAACTCTTTTGAAACCTCATTTCCAGAAAGCTGCCATTACCAGGCCTGTGTGGTGGTTCCCTAGAAGACCCTACTGGGAAGTGCGTTTGACATGATTCAGAGTTCACCTGGTGGCTGCTGTCAAAAACAACTCAGGCAATGGGAGCAGGTTGCAGGGCCCAAGGTGCCCAACCATTGCAATCAATAATAGACTAACCAAAAGGCTAGTAGAAAAACCTGGGGGACGGGATGTCTCTGGGGAACTTTGAAAAATTCCAACATTTTCCTGGCAAGCTGGAGGCCACTGGTTGCCAGGGCTGTGCGCATGCTCAGGAAAGACTGTGGAGGGCCTGGGCTCTTGCTCTGAATTCGAGGCTCTGTGCGAGCTGGAAGAGAGAGCTAATACAGAGTCGGTGTGGCTCAGGGTGGAATCGTGCCCCACAAACATGGAGAGGCCACGACGAAGACCGAGAGATTCATGAGTACCAGGTAACCGGGGAAAACTCTTCCCCATGATTAACCAATCACTAACTTAACCAAGGACAGACTTGAGTGGCTACCTATGGCGAAGAATACAGATTTTATAGAATTAATTCAGAAAAATCACTAAACAAATCACAACAAGCAGAAACAGCAACAAATTCTAACACGGGGTAGAACCTGATTCCATAGTTGCCACGTTGCTTAAAGAGTTCATTTTTCAACAAAAAATTATGAGACATGGAAAAACACAAGGAAGCATGGCAGGGAGGAAGGTAGTCATCAAAAGGAACTGCCACCGAGGAAGCCCAGAGGCTGGATGTGCTGGACAAAGGCTTTGCTATCTGAGGTGTGAAGGATGTGGAAACTAATAACCCTAAGACAGTGTGGCCCAGGAGGAGGGTGGGAGGAAGAAGGCCAAACACTGATCCTTCCCCAATAAATCTTTTCCCGGTGACAAGACAATCCCTGGGAAAAAAGCACAAATCAGTCCTAGAACTGGCAGTCCCTGGAGGCCCCGTGGCGGTGACTGTGGAGGTGCGCGGACTCGCGGAGACCGAGGCGACAGGACAGCAGGGTGGAGGCCACGGGCCGGCGGCCAGACGCGCGGAGGGGCTCCGCAGGGCGGGGTGGCGAGGGCCCTCCGAGGGAGCCCAGGCCTGAGGTCCTTACTGCGGAGGCCACCGAGGCGTGCGGGGCGGTAAAAACCAGCCCTCGGGAAGGTCCACAAAGGGGAAGGGGAAGCAGCTTGTTTCTGAGGCCAGCGTCACCTTGCACGGAAGCCAGACAAAGCCTCCGCAGGAAAGAAAGCCACAGAGCAGTGTCCCTGAGGGCAGCCTGCTAGGAGCCGGCTGTGTGGGAGAGGGTCCGCGCAGCACAGCGGGGGAGCAGAGCCCACACCCCGCAGGCGCAGGAAGGGCTTAGCCAAACCCACACATGTGACAGTGATCTTAAAGACCTCTGACAGGCTAGGAGTAAAAGAGACCGCGTGACAAAGGTCGTAAGTGAAGAGCCACGGCAAACATCTCAGGAGTGAAGGTCGGAACGCTTCCCTGCCACGGCGGCTTTCCCTGCGCTGTCCCACGCGGGCTGCGCATTCAAATCCCAGCCACTGGGCAAGGGAGAGAAGTGGCCGGCCTCACACGTCGGAGCTGAAGCGCAGCCGTCACTGTCCGCAGGCCATGGGACCCTCATGTAGAAACCCTAGACGGTACACACGTCCAAACTGCAGCACCAGAAAACAAATCCAAGCACGGGGCGGACTGTGAAGCCAACAGCCAAGAATCAGCTGCGCCGCTATCGACTCACCATGAAGGATCCACAGGGACATCAGGAGGACACTTCCATACACGACCGCGTCAGAAATAAAATAAAACACGGGGGAATTAGCCAGGGAGGTGAAAGGCCTGCACAGGGGAACCACAAGCACTCCGAAGGTCCTGAGGGTGTGACCAAACGGGAGCAGGTCCCTGTTCACACACCAGGACGCCAGCTGTGGGCTGCGTGCGGGTCTTGTTGAGGTGGTCTACAGATCCCATGCACTCCCTAGGATGTGACCCTGGAGGACCCTGGGCGCTGCTGCAAGAGGAATGACGCTGGGATGAACCTTGGAGCCTCCGCAAAGCCGCAGCACAGGTCGGCACCGCACTGGCTCACACCAGCAGGAACAGCGACAGTGCAGGTGACGCGCAGCCAAGTGGTTCTCACAGAGGTGCCAAAACATCCGGGAGGACAGACAAGATAAAGTTGAGCCACTGGACACTCTGCAAGGAGGGGTGGGGCTGGTGGGAGACGAGCGGGCGCCGGCCCCCAGCCTCTGGAGGGAGTGTGAGGCGACGCTCTGCCCGCAGTGCTGGTGGGCAGTGACTTGTTGGGTGACGACAAGAGCCCGGCAGAGGAGAGGCACAGCGGGCCTCGGGAAAGTCAGCAACCTGTGCCCCACAGACGCATCCACAGCGTGAAGACGCTCGTGAAGGGACACAGTGTGCCCATCCGTGTCTGAGGAGGCACTGACCCAGAGTGCACGCAGAAGCCAGAGGCCCCACAGCAAAAGGACAAAGGCCCACTCACGCACAGAAAGCCCCAACCGTGTCCCTCCACAAGCGGCCTGCGGGTGGCCAGCAGCCCAGGAGCCTGCCAGCATCGCCCACTGCAGGTCAGCACCCATGCTTGTGGAGACGGCCACAGCCAACAACCAGGAAAGGACAGGAGTCGCCCGAGACAGGGAGAGCAGGGAGCCTCTGCACTGCTGGGAATTCAGGGGGACAGCGGGCAGCACCTCGGAGGGCAGGGAGGGCACTGCTCTGCACCACCCTGAGGGTAGTGGGAGCCGGGTCTCGAGGGGCTTGGCCCGAGTTCACAGCTGCCCACGCGTGGAATCACCCGGTCCGCCAGCACATGCAGGGTGAGCGGGAGCCCTACACACACCCAGAGGACCAGGTCCTCCTTAAGGAAGTGGAGTTCTGACTCACCTGCCCCTGGAGGAACCTCCCAGGTCACACGACCTTTGCAGAAGCTGGCCTGTGACTCACCTGCAGGGGACACTAGGCCCAGCCAGAGGCAGAGGGGATGGGGGCTGCCTGGGACAGGGAGCAGGAAGACCACCAGGTGAGAGCGGAGTGTCGGTTTGCAAGATGGAAGAGTGGTGGAGATGGGCGGTGGCGACGCTCCCACAGCGTGTGTGGACCTGTTGATGCCATCGAGCTGTAGGATCAGCAGCAGGGAAGTCGGTTTCATGAGTATTTTACTGCAATACCAGATTGGCGTGCAGCAGTATGGTGGTCACACCTGCGACCCCAGTGACTCAGGAGGCCAAGCCAGGAGGGTCGCAAGTTTGAGGCCTCAGCAACTTAGCGAGGCTCTGAATCAAAATAAAAAACGAGGGGAGCTGGGGCTGTAGCTCAGTGGTAGAGCACTTGCCTAGCATGCGTGAGGCACTGGGTTCGATCCTCAGCACCACATATAAATAATAAATGAATAAAATAAAGATCCATCGACAACAACAAAAAAATTTAAAAAAAAAACAAGGAGGGCTGGGGACATGGCTCCATGGTAGAGCAGCCTGGGTTCGATCCCCAGCACAACAGCAGCCACCACCAAACTGCTGGGAAAAGTTCTAACAACAGCACACACAGACCTTATGTTTGTAGCTCCTTCCTTCTGGTTTGAAAAACAATTGCCTGGACGACACCTGTCAGTCTGTGCTGAGGGACAAAGAGCAAAAGAGAGCCCGAGGGAGGAAGCGTGAGAGAGCTCCCAGGAGGGCCATGTGCCCTTTGAACTAGATTGACCCCAAATCGGTTGTCACAAGTTAAGATATTAACTGCGGTCCCCAAAAGAAAGAAGACGTGGACAACATGACGTGTCCTGTGCCTGGCAGGCGCCTATGGACCTTTCCACCCAACAACTGAAAACCTGCTGTCCCCACACGCACAGCGCATTCCACAGGACAGATCTCAGGTTATGCCCCAAAATAAGTCTCAACAAATTTAAGACAATTAAAATCAGGCAACAAATGTCCTCTCTCCACAATGGAATGAAATCAGAACTCGGTGACAGAGAAACTTGAGAAATTTTTAAAATGTGTTGAAATGAAACAGGATACAGTTTAGTAACTAAGCCTTAAAGAAGGAATCACAGGAGCAGTTAGAAGATGTTTCAAGACCCACAGACATGAAAACAGGAGGCACAGACCTGGAGGAAGCAAAGCAGCGCCCGGGGCAAAGCCAGCCCCGCTGGAGGGTGAGGCAAGCGTCCGGCCAGCAGCCTGCAGATCCAGGGCCAGGGCCAGGCCACTCAGGAGGCACAGACCACAGACACGGAGGGCGAGTGCCTGGGAAGGTCCACAAACCTCGGTTCTGTGAAAAAATCAAGGAAGTCGAACAGTTACACCCGGAAAGAGAGAGACTTGAAATCAGGGTTGAAATAGGAGGCATTACTAACAAGCTTACAGGAAAAAAAGACTGTGACACAAGTCCACAGTGAACTGATGCCAGCTTAGCAGACGACCTGTGTGCAACGTGCGAGTTCCTAGAAAGACCAAGGATCAAAACTGACTCAAGAGAAACAGAATTTGAACAGATCAACACACAGAGACCCAATCAGCAACGGCAAGTCACCGGGGGAGACGCCCCGCAGCCAGGGCCGCCCCCAGTCTGCAAGGTCCATCCTCGAGGCCAGTGTGGGCAAAGCCATCGTGAGGAAAGAACACTTCCGACTACAGCCCTCATGACTGCAGACCAGAGACGCTCCACCAAATACAGCGACTGAGCCCGGTCACACAGGCTCACACAGGAAGCCACCGCAGCGAGGCCCCGTGGAAAGGGCAAAATCCACGTGGCCGTGCCAGCGGAAGCACGTGACAGAAGTCCACACCACCTGTGCTCCCTGGTGGGACTTGGCCTTCCCTCAACCTGAGGACCAAGGCAGGCCAGTCCACTCAGCACCCCGCCAAGAAGATGAAAGTAAAGATGTGCCGTTTGGCCAGGAAGAAGCAAAACTATCTCTATTCGCAGGTGACGTGATTTTCATGTACCAAAACACATATGGACGCTAGTGCCTGGGTTACACAAGATCACAGATACATGAGCAGCATGTAGGCGTCACTGCATGTCGACACCCCAGCAACGAACAAGACACAGGCGGATTTGAGGACACGATTCCATTTGCAGTACCATCAACAAGAACAAAATGCTCAGGAATAAAGTCAGTGCAAGACTTGTGCATAAAAACTGCAAGACGTTGTTAGAAGAAGTCGAAGGAGACCTAAATGAGTGGAAAGGCATCTCATGCTCCATTGAAGCATATTGCTAGACAGCAGTCCTGCCTGCGTTCAGCTACAGATTCAATGGAATTCCTATAAAAGTTGCAACTGCTTTGTTTTTGCATAAAATGGAAAAACTGATCCTAAGGTTCATATGGAATTTCAACTCATATGAAGACAACTGGAGATTCACATGCAAAAACAAAATAAATTTAGACTTCTATCTCACACCATATACAAAAATTGACTCAAAATAAAGACCAAACAGTAAATGCTAAAGCTATCCATCTCATAAAAGAATCATGGGTGTGAAGTTTGTGACCTTGTGTGATGTGAGATGTGACCCCTAAAGCACAAGCAGTCAAAAAAAAATAAATTCTGATTTGTCAAAATTTAAAAACCACTTTTGTACTTCAAAGGGTACTATCAGGAAGGGCAAAAGCAAATCTCAATATGGGTGAAAATATTTGTAGATCATGTGTCTGCTAGGAGTTTAGGATCCAGAATATATAAAGAGCCCTTACAACTCAATGATCAAAGAACAAAAAATGGAAGGGGTATTTCTTCAAAGAGATTGGAATGGACATGTCTCCAAAGCAGATACACAAACAGCAATAACGAGAAGATGCCGAGCACCAGTCCTCAGGGAAACCCCAGTCAAAACCAACTAGGAGGCTCGTAGTAAGGCAGAGGGTAAATGGGTTGTCAAGGGTGCAGAGGAATCAGTCTCTTGCACGTTGCTGACAGAAAGGCAGCAGAGGGCAGGACAGTCTGACAGTTCCTCAAAACGTTAAACATGAGGTCCATGTGACGCAGCAAGTGCACCCCGGGGTCTGGCTGACACCCCTGAGAATGTGCCTTCCATCTGGGGAAGCCTCCGAGGGCCAGGAGAGCCTGTGTCGTCCTACCCACAGAGGTGCCGGGGCCTCCACAGCTGCGGGTCCACGGCATGGCACAAAGGGGCGGCTGGGGTGAGCTCCAGGGAAGGGGCGCAGAGCACCTGCACCTGGCACCAGCCCACCCTCTGTGGGTGAGGGCGTGGCTGGGCTTGCACACCCAAGAGAAAGGAGATACGCACTGGGATTCACTCCTGTGACTGTCACAGCAGCTGTCCAAATTACCCGGAGCACAGACGCCCAGCGTGCCCCTGCAGGCGAGGACAGAGCCCTGGGATCGCCAGGCACCCTGTGTCCAGAAGGCAGATCGGGGACAGTGTGGCTTGTGGCTTCTAGGGCAGCAGGAGAGGAGCTTGCTTCTACCCGTGGCCCAGCATGTGGCTTGTACCCAGCCTGCAGGAAGATGCTCTGGCTGGGAGACCTGGGTGTCTGCCCGGAAGGGACTGCGGCCATGGCCCTGCAGCCTGCAGCAAGGGCCCAGAGCCAGTGCTGGCAATCACAGGTGCTGTCCCACGTAGGTGGCCAATAGCCCGGCTTGCGGGTCTGTTGAGTGGACTCTGTGAGAGGCCCAAGAGCAAGCCTCCTTTGGCACCTGGCCTCCAGGCTAGGTGTGCCCGGTCTCTGCACCGTGGAGTGTGCCCGTGGACCGTGGGCCTCTGGGTTGCAGGTCTTCTGGGAGGGACCCTGCCCACTTCCCGGGGAAAGCCGGCAGGCCCCAAGGCCTCCGCAGGGTGGCTCCCTCCAGCCAGTCTTGCACGTGGGAGTCCCTGGGGTGAGTGTCTGTCTGCAGCAGAATCTGCACGTTGCTGACCACCGCCAGGCTGACATCTGACCTCATTTTATTGGCCTCCGATGACCCTGCCCGTGTTGCTGTAGGTTCCAAAATGGCGCTTCTCTCTCCACTTACCTGTAAGGTTCTCCACGGGCGTGGATGTGCACGCCGCGCTGAGGGCTCGGCTCGATCCACCCTCCTCTTATAGATGGCTTCTGGTGGGCACAAAGGTTTTAACTGCACGGAGGCCAGTCCTCCATTTCTCCCTTCATGCTGGTGCATCCAGGACCCTCTGAGGAATTCCCACCTAGGGGGTGGGGCGGGGGGGGACTGGCTGGGTGTTCTGGGAGTACTCAGTCCTCAGACTGGTTTCCTCACTTATAATGGGATGAGAATTAGGGGCCAACAGCACAAAGACCCTTGGAAGAGCCCCTGGCAGAGCAAAAGACCTGACTGCCTCCTTCCTCACCACAGAATGTTCTGGAAGCACAGCAGCCCCAGGGAACTGGCTTCAGGGCTCACTTTACAGGAGGCTGAGTGAGGTCCACAACACCCCTGAAGGCCTTCTTGGTCTTGGGCGGGAGCTCACACCCAGAACTGCAGACCGCTGCACACCACCCACCAGGATCCAGGACAGGAGCCGCAGCAGCCAGCGGGCAGCACCCAGGACCTGTGTGAAGTCCATCTGGGCCACCTGCCACTGCACAACACTATCCAAGCCCAGTGGCTTGAAGCCCTGACAAGCGTTTTGCCTGAGTCCTCACCAGGGCAGGGTTCGGGTGGATACTGGTCTCTCTTGGTGTCAGTGAAGTGGCTCAAAGGCCAGATGGAGTTGTCTGCTGGGCCCTCAGTGGGCCGGTGACCAGAACCCCTGTGTGTGGCCTTACTTGGCTTGGGCTTCCTCCCAACATGGTGGACAGGTTCCCAACGGAGCAGGAGCCAAGAAGAATGTGAGGGGCTGCTCCTGATCCACCCTCTTGATGGGGAGCGGCATGGTCCCCAGGGTACACAGGGCTGGAGGTCACTGGATCCATGAAGCAGCCACACAGCAGCCACTTGCCTGGGGGGATGTGTCACATCCAGGGCGCAGGAGCCCCAGGCCCAACCCCAACCCCATCAGCTCCTTCTAACAGCCAGCAGGGAAGTAGCATGGGGGGACCAAGCTTTCCAACCTGTCCCAGGCCTTGGCCCACAGGGTTCAGAGCCAGGACAAGGCCAGGGAGAGCTGGGGCCTGGGATGTCCTACCTGACGTCTGTGCCTGGGGCCTGTTCTAGGGGAGGGCCCAGTCATGTGGCAGGGCATCTCAGAGCCCCGCTCTGAATTCCCTGGGGAGGCCTGGGGACGAGCGGGGCCTACCTACCAGCTCCTGTGTGGAGGGCAGGAGAAAGGGCAGGAGAGGCACCAGGGCTGCCCCTGGGGAGGGAGGCAGGGTTTGGACCTGCTGGATGGCTGGCAGCCAGTGCCCAGGGTCTGCATACTGGGGGCAGGAGCTCCCAGGCAGCGGCGCCTCCCTCCAGGCTTGCGCACTGGCCTCCGCAGCCCCCTGTCTGGTGGCCCAAGTCCACGCGGCCCCATTTCCAGGGGTCTGGGTGTGGGCAGCAGGGATTCACCCATGAGGAGCCAGCCTAGCACCTTGCTGTTCTCCTCAGCCGAGCCACAGCGGAAGGTGAGGCTTCTGGAGCAGGCCCCTTCCTGGCTCCTGGTGCCTTCTGCAAGCCTCAGTTTCTCCCTCTGCAGGCTGTGGGATGGGGCTGGGCTCACCAGATGGCCCTCGGCCCTGCAGCCTGACATTCCCCACAGAAACTGCCTGCTCCGCGTGACCCGCAGGCGGACTTGCTCCCAGCTGTGAGTCAGCCCCAGCCCCTCACCCGGCCAGGTTTGGCTGTGCTCCTGGGAAGGGGTTTGTGCCTGGGGCACGTGCATCAGCCTGCATAGCGTCTTCTGGGCTCCTCTGCTCGCCTGCTCCATGCCTCTGGCAGAGCTGGGATGCCTCGAGCCCGGGTGCCGGCTTGGTGGGCACCAGGGTGCAAAGGCCATGTGACCACAGGACAAGCGTCTGTCCACGTCTCCACATTGGAAAGGGTGGCAGTGGCCCAGGCAGCCGTGGGCAACCAGGAGCAGAGGGTGACCCAGGCAGAGGCAGTGTGGTGCGCCTGTCCTTGTCACGCTGACTGACCGCTGGATTCCAGGAAGGCCGGAGCACGGACACTGCTAGACGGCGCTGCGGGAGCCACAGAGTGCCGGTCCCGCCTGGTCCAGCTGCAGCAGGGCCACACCAGCGCACCCTTGCCGTCAGCAGGCACCCCGGCGGGGGGGGGCTTGCCAAGGCCATGGCCTAGACCCGGTCAGCAGCGGGGCCGGCACGAGGAGGAAGGAGCCAACCCAGGGCGGTCAGACCATCCAGGTGCAGAGGCTGCTGGCCAGGTGGCTGTGCTGCCCCCGCCTGCAGAGGGCAGGGCAGGGAGAGAGATGTGGGCAGCCCTCATGCACGCTGCACACACGTACACACCCAGCGTGCACAGGCCCACCCGGTGAGCTGCAGGGCCGCTCCCGGCACACATGGCACACCTGCATCCAAGGCTCATCCTGCCGCTGTCCTTGGGGCAGGTCCTGGTGGAGGCCTGAGCTCTGCTGTGGAGGTGTGCCTGTGGCCTGAGGGCCTCTGGCCAGTCTGCCCAGGCCCGTCCTGGGCCCCACACACCCCTCACTGTGCGACCTCCTGGGCAGCCGTCCTGCAGGAGAGAGCCACCCTGTAGGCCAGGGGCTGGTTCCTCTCCGCAGGGAGGGTCTGTGTGCTGCCCAGGCCCATGTCCCCAGTTCCCACCTCCCAGAGCAGCAGGGACACTCATGGGACCTTCTCCACTCTGACAAGGGGACAAGGACAGGGGTGGGTGGCATGACCGTGTCCCTCCTCTTGTCTGTGGAGGTGGCTGCAGACGATTGCTGGGCAGTCCCCTGGCGGCCCCAGCAGCTGGTCCCAGAGTCTCCTGGCCCCAAATCCCCCTACGGAGAGTTGGGGGACAAGGAACAGCCTGGTAGCCATGGGGGCCTTGGTGGGGATGCAGCAGCCCCAGCTTTGAGCACAGCACAGGGTTTCTGGGGGCAAAGACCCCTCCACTGGCCACCACACCCTGACGCCAAGGAGGCATTAGGCTCCTCTGGGTCTCCTGCTAGGTTCAGCCTCCCTGGGTCCCGCCATGTGGGCTGCCCAGGGCCAACACCATGGAAGGAAGACCTGGGGCAGAGTGCCCAGCAGCGGGGAGCCAGCTCCTCCCCGGCTGGCCCGTTTTGCCCGCCCCCAGCCCCACTCCAGCCCCACAACGTGCAGTTTCTGGACGGCTGGGCGCTCTGAGGTGCGGGACCAGTAGAAACGCAGCACTTCCACCCCCAGGCACAGCCTGCACTGCTGCCACTCCCCGCCCAGTGAGGCCAAGGTCAGAGGCCTAGGGAGGCCCCTCTCCACCCAGGACCTCCTCCCCAGCCTGGAAAGTCTGAGCAGGCTTGTGGGGCCTCCCGGCCTGGCTGAAGCCCCAGGGGTGGCCTACTTTCCACCCTGCACAGTGGAAATGTGGGTCAGGGTTTGCTCACCCGGCCCAGGGCCAGACCAGTGGGAGGAAAAACACCAGGCCTCTGCCGGCCAGGGCTGCCTGGCGCAGGCCTGAGCCCCACAGCTGGGGCCGCCCAGGCCAGCAGCTCAGGGCTGGGCTGTGGGGCGGGCGCCCTGTGCGGCCCATCCCCCACTGTCCTCCTCTGCATCACCGTCCTTCCTTCCTGCCACGCACTGCCCAGGCCGTCTGGCAGGGGGTGGCCATCCTAAGGACGGCACACCACTCCCCCTATTTACTTTTCCCCAGAGGCAGCTGGACCAGCTGCGGCCCCTCAGCAGCCCCTGATGGTGCAGGGCTAGCTGACCTGGTGGCCGCTTCCCCACAGATGCTGGGAAGCTCGGAGCTGCCCACCAGCACCCAGGGCCGAGGCACTTCATGGTCTCTCTGAGTCCTCAGTCCTGGGACTGCTCCTGGGTGACCCGTCCCCCAAACCCCAGGAAGAGTCCCCCAGCTCACTGAGAGCTGCTGCTTGGTGCTCGAGGGCAGCTGTGGGGGCCTGCACCTCCTGCGCCTTCCTGTTGGTGCAGGATGGGGCACAGAGCCGAACATCCACCTGTGGCAGAG
The DNA here is from genome assembly GCA_004024805.1 of Geosciurus inauris. Classification (NCBI taxonomy): domain Eukaryota; kingdom Metazoa; phylum Chordata; class Mammalia; order Rodentia; family Sciuridae; genus Geosciurus; species Geosciurus inauris. The sequence goes on along the minus strand of PVHX01025354.1, from coordinate 269 downwards.
GGGACACGGCCCGCGTAGGCCTGAGCCTGGGCTTCCCATCCGGGAAGGCGGAGTGACCACAGCCCACCCAAGAGGACCCTGAGTGTTCTCTGGGCAGAGCCAGGTGGCAGGGAGGAGCCCTGGGCAGCCTGGAGGGAAGGGAGGGGGACGAGGCGCTACCCTCGAGTCGCTGAGGAGACTACTTCTGAAACACGTTTAGACTCACAGAAAAGTCACAGAACAAGCCGCCCCTGCCCTTCACCTGGGTCCTGTGCCCTCGCCCCACGCAG
>PVHX01025353.1:0-22529 GCA_004024805.1 Geosciurus inauris | reverse complement strand
GCCTCCAGTTCTCTGCATGGGTTCTACCAGAAAGATCTGGTGACAAAGAATTTGATCAGAGCCTGGGAAATCTTTGAAGGTTCATATGATCGGATGACAAATGATCTAAATTCGTCCCCAACCCCAGGCCACCGGAAAGCCAGTGAGCAAAGGGGTGGCCAAAAGCCCAGGCTCCATGAAAAGATGACTGCACCGGCCCTGCCTCCCAGGGCACCAGGTCTGATTCAGCTTCCTCGTATTCAAACGGAGTCCCTGAGCCCGGAAGCGCCCTCCAGGGCAGCTCGGCCTGAACAGTCACATTTCTCCCCCTGGATTCTTCCCAGAACCTGGTGCAGAACTGAACACGGGACTAGGGGGTGTCAGGCAGCACCAGCAAGGCCACCACAGCAGCCCCCAGTGTCCACCTTGGGACACTTTCTCCAGGGCCCAGAGACCCCTCAGGTGAGCCCAGGAGCCCAGGAGCTCCAGGCCAGCCTGGGCAACAGAGAGAGGCCTGTTATTAGTATAAACAACGTGCCAGCCACTTGCACTTTGGTTTAGGAGCCGAGGGCCCTTTGAGACCCACATAGGGGACAAGCCCAGGATGATGTCAACGACTGAAATTAGATGACAGAAGCTGGGGCTCGGTGGAGGATGGGCTGTGCCTCGATTTTCCCTTCCACTAGGACATGGCAGAAATACCACTGCTCCACAGAGACCCAAGGATGACGGGGTCTCCATGCTGGGCCCTGCACATAGTAGGTCTTCCATGAAGAAAAGGGTCGTTTTCTTCTCCTGTTCCCCAACCAGCGGCCCCACAGATTCTCCACCACATACACTGAGCTGCCCACTCTGACCTTAAAACCTCCACATCTATTCCAGAAGAAAAGAGAAAGGAAAAAAAGAAAAAAGAAGAAAACCTCTCTTACTACACATAGTTTCAAAAACTGCCCTTTCAGTGGAAAAGTTTTTTTAAGGTCTTAAGAAAAACCTGATTGTTAAACTCGGGTCTGCAATAAACGGGTGACTATTTTTAAGTGCCTGGGGGGCACACGCCTGGGAGCCAGCGTGAGAAGAAGAGAAGCTGTTTGTCCTCGGCAGCAGAGCCTCCCCAGGGACCGGGGCCATGTGGTGGGCGGGCCGAGGGGCACGGCTGTCCGCCTGCCAGGAGCACAAGGAGCTCCTAAAATATTCCAGAACATTCCTTCTCAAGGCGTCAGAAACCATATCATCCCGACTGTGCTCGCACCAGGGCAGCTGGTGGTGGAGAGGTGCTTCCCATCCCAGGATGGGCAGGGATCTGGGACCTTCTAGGATGCATTTCCAAAATACCTGGTAGAGAGGTGGCTGCGTCAAGAAATGACCATAAAGAAACGATCATCTGAGGGGGTGAGGCCAGTTACCCCATCTCGTCATTACATATCGTAGCCACGTATTAAAGTGTCACATCGCATCCCCATATGCACCAATACGATGGTTCTATGTATGGATGACATGCATGTGGGAGGTGCCGGGATCCAACCCCAGCTCGCACACCCGAGGCAAATGCTCCACTATTACTAAGCCCAAAGATCAATATATTCATAAATTAATGTAATACATATATATTTGAAGCAGTAGCAAAAATAACATTTCCCAATCTGCAAGCTGTTATTTTCCGTGTCGTTTTTCCTCTCCCAAATCCCGTTTGTTTTCCTCCCGCCGAAGGCACTGCCCGATCTCGCCCTGTTCTGATGGGACCTGTAAACACCCGTCCCCTCCCCAGCGTGGGGATGGTGGAAAACCTCCCGGGGACGGGAGCCTCCCTAACGCCCCGAACCCCGCTGACGCAACCGGAGCTGGTGCGCCCGGCCCTGCAGGCGGCAGCGCCTCCCCCGCCAGCGGGAGCCAGACCCGAGCCGGCAGCAGGGAGGCCGGAGGGAAAGTCCAGCGCTGGCCGGGCGCCCTGGCTCCTCCACCGCAGTGATAAGCCAGGAGGGCCACGTGCGAGGCCCAGGTATGCTGGCGAGGCCGGGTTCCTGCAAACCTCGCCAACATTCCATGCAACCCGCTCCTCCCGGCCCTGCGCAGCCAAGACCCAGGCACGTGCAGGGAGGCCGCGGGCCTCCATCGCGGCCTCCATCACCCACACCCCCATCCCCCCAGGCTGGAATCACCCCTCCCATGGCTATGGTCTGAATATGGGGTGTCCCCCCAAAACTCATGGAAGTCATGTGGACTTTTCCCCCCTGTGCTGAGGATGGACCGGGCCAGCGCTCACCACTGTCCTGAGAAACTAACTGGGAGCCAGGCAGGGCCTTTAAGAGCTGATCAGCTCCGCCCTCGTGAGTGGATCCCTACAGTCACGTGATCATGGGCTAGTGGGCTATCCAAGGGTGGGTCTGTCACTAAAGCCACCCTGGCTAAGACAAACCTCTTTTCTTGATAACTGACCTAGTCTATGGTGTTGCGTCATTGGTGAGGGAAATGGAAAACTGAATCAGAAACTCACGTTGCAGAAAACAAAACCCAAGGCGCAAGGAGGGGAAGTCGCTTGGCCCAGGGAAGTCACAGAGCAGAGCTGGCAGGGCTGGGGCCTGGCGCTGGGTCTATCTGCTCAGGAAATATTTTCCTTAAGCCCCTCCCCCCACGCCCACTAGAATCAAGACCAGAGAAGCTTGTAAAGAGCCCTGTCCTGCAGCCAGACACAGCTTCTCCCCCAAAGCTTCTCCTGGGTCAGCCTTCTTCCCCCACTCAGTCCCAAAGGTGGCTCGGTGATGTAGTTAGGCTTCAAGTTCAAGGTCTCCTTTTTGCAGGCTCTGTGGTCATTAGGGAGCTGGGCTCCACCCTGAGTTGGGAGCATATTTTGTTTTCAGGAACATTTGTCAATGGCTCTTTGGGAAACTATTTGTAGGTATCCTCCAAGCCATGACCCAGTGACCCCACTCCTAAGAACATACCCAAAGAATGGGATTGTGTGTTCACACAGGAGAATCACACAAGAATGTCCATAGCCACCTTATTCATAATGGTCCAAACCCAAGGAAACAACCCAATGCCATCGATGAATGAAAGCGGTAACCAGAGGTTTTGCTTTCCCAAGAACCAGTCCAAGAACCATGGTCAACTGTGGTGCAGAAATCCTAAACAGATAATTCCAGAAATAAATAATTCATGTTTTCAATAACTTATTACAAGATATTGTTACAATAGTCTATTTTATTATTAAATTGTTGATCTCCTATTGTGACTAATTTATAAATTATGCTTTATCATAGGTGTCTACGTATGAGAAAACACAGTACATACCAGGTTTGGTTCTACCATGGTCTTATGTACCCTCCGTGCATAAGCCAGAATTACTCATTCATTTCACGAAATACTATGTAGCAGTGAAAAAGAGCAAGGGCCTGCTACCCACAGAGCCTGGAGACCAGCAGACCCGACACTGAGCACAGCAGCAGCCGGCCATGAAAGATGACACAAGGGATTCCACGTTGAGGAAGTCAACAGTAGGCGGCACATCCCTGGGGACACAGATCTGAGGCAATAGAGAGGGACCTCTGGGGACTACAGACATTTGGGCATGATAAGCACATGCTCGACCTCTGAGCCACCCTGCCAGCCGGGCATGTCTAGATGGCTTAGAATACCAGACACCGAGTACACGCTGTGCGTGGGGTTGTTACACCGGATTGTTTAAGGAAGAATTACCAATAAAATCTGTACGTGTTGAATGAAGATGCAGCTAATATATATCCATCCCCCCGGAACCAGCGGAGATGGGGGGCCAGCTGCATTCTCATTAGAAAAGCTCAAGCAGACGTTCATGGAGGTGCCACAGCCCAGGGCCAGGCAGCAGGTGGACCCCGCCAGCCCCACACCCAGGGAACCCTGTCCTGCCTGCGAAGGAAAAGCCACAGGCCCTGACTCTAGGGACACAGAGGGCGGGAGAGGGGCCTTCCAGGGGAGGCGCGGGGCTCTGTCTGTCCTGGAGCGGGAGTGACCGAGGGGAGTGTTCCCAGGGCCCCCGCCCTGCCCAGGACCCCCTGCCATCCGTGCTGGTGACTGCCGAGTGCGCTCATGGCCAGCTTCCGGATCCCTCCGACCCTGGGTCAGGGTGGACACCCAGGCCTGTAATTTGCCCAGTGTGGATGGATTTGAGGAGGCCAGCTTGTCCCCCTAGGGGCTGGAGGATCTCTGGGAACCGTGGGGCAGGACCTGGGGGGCAGCGATGACCCCACAGCTGCCGGGGCCTGTGAATTGGTGCCCATCAGGACAAGGTGTGTCGGGCGTGGCCAGCATCAAGGTGGCCTCCCCAGATGGCCACTGTCCCGTGCACATGGCCATTCTATGCCTGGCACACAGTGAGTCAGGGGCAAAGCCATTGAGTCGTCTGGACCAGGCCCTTGATGGCCTAGGGATTATCCAGGTGGGCCTGACCTAATCAGGCAAGTGCTTTAAAAGTGGGTCTAATCTTGGTACAATGTCCAGGCGCTTGGCCAGCCAGCCCTTGGCATGCCTTTTTCAGTGGCCAATGGCCAGTCCCTGCAGGTCCTTGGAGGTGAGCCGACGCCCCTCTGCCGGAGACAGGACTTCAAACGAGAACTGGGCCTCTACACCTGGGGACCCTGCTCATCTGTGCTCGGAGGCCCTCGGCCAGGGACATGGCTCTCCCCTTCCCCATGGGGCATGTGGCATTCCTCCCAGAGAGGACAGCGTTCCTGTGGACAGGGGACAAGGGAAAGAGAGCCTCCTCATCCAGCCCTACCCACCGGCCACCTGAGCCACCCTTTCATCTCAGCCCCAAGCCTCCCTGGCAATGGCGGGGTGAGGTGGGGCTCCTGGTGGGCTGAACCCTAAGATCTGAGAGGCTTCCAAGATTCCTGTCTGTGTATACACTGGTGCAATTAATCCTTAAGTATGGGTGGACCAGGAAGTAGGACGCTCTCACTCCTCTGATTGGTTAAATTCCAAGGCAACGGGAAGGGATTTTTGCAGTTATAGTTAGGGCCAAAAACCACTTGATTATGAGCTCATCAAAAAGGGGATTATCCAGGTGGGCCTGACCTAATCGGGTGAGTGCTTTAAAAGTGGGACTAATTTTCTGTTGTGTATTTTACCATAATTTAATTTTTTTAAAATTTAAAGAAGCCGTGTTGGATAGTGGGAACAAGTGAAGCATCCATCATCAATGGGTGAATGGATACACAGAAAGTGGTAGAGTCACCCCTCTTCCCCATATCCCCATATCCTGGGGTTCAGAATTGATGGAATGAGCCAACTGAGACTGAAAACTATTTGAAAAATAAAAACGGTAAAAAATAACAATACAAAAATTAAAAACTAATACAAAATTTAAAACCACTACAGTACATGTATTTGCATACCATTTAGATTACATCAGGTATTAGAAGTCATCTGGAGACGATTCTGAAGGATGTGCAGGCTGAGGGTGTGACTCAGTGGCAGAACACTTGCCTAGCATGTGCTAAGCCCTGAGTTCCATTCCCAGCACCACAAAAAAATTAGTCATAAAAAAAGTGTTGTATGCAAATACAACACCATTTTGTTGTACCTGAGCGTGCTCAAATTTTGATGTTTTTGAGGGAAGGGCACCAATCCCCATAGATATGGAAGGATGGCTGAATGTCCACACAGGGGAATATTACTCAGCCAGAAAAAGGGGTGGAGCACTAACACAGGCTGCACTGTGTGCAAACCCAGGAAACATGAAGCGGAGTGAAAGAAGCCAGACGTAAAAGGCCACATAAATGTCCAGAACAGGCAGATCCAGGGAGGCCGAGGGCAGGTGCGTGGCTGCCAGGGGCTGGGGAGGGGTGGGGATGGGGAGTGACTGCTAACAGGGACCGGGCTCCTTTTGAGGAGATGACAGTGCTCTGGAGGTAGCTGGAGCTGCTAGGTACTCTGCCGCATTCCTCTAACTGCATGCTTTCAGACGGTGATTTTTCTGTTATGTGAATTACACTTTGATTTTTTTCAAAAGTTAAAAGCCAAAGTGAACACACAAGCTGGGCACGAGGGCGAACGCTTGTCATCCCAGCACTTGGGAGGCTGAGGCAGGAGGATCTCAAAGCCAGCCTCAGCAACTCAGTGAGACCCTGTCTCTACATAAAACACAAAATTGGGCCTGGGATGTGGCTCAGTGGCTCAATCCCTGGCACCAAAAAAGGGGATGAGTAGAGGCGGAAGCCCCCAGGCTCCTTTTCCCGGGCTCTCTGCAGCCACCTCCCGGTTCCTGCAGCCTAGGGACCCCCACGGCCCCTGCCCTCCCTGGGTGTGAGCGCGCACGCGCCCCGCCTGACTGCTGGGAGCTGAGCCAGCGTTTCCTCGGGCGTCGCGGACGCAGGCACAGGTGGGACACCGCGGCTGAGTCAGCTCTTGGCTGCGCGCCCTGCACGGCCGCCGGAGTCAGGCCTCTGGTCCTCGCCCTGCGCATCCCGGCGTGTGGCGGGCCTTCTGCGGTTCCTAGTCATTGTTTTGGGTAAACAGAGCAGATCGCTCAGCCACAGGCTCCCCTGGGCCCGGGGAGCTCAGGACTTTTCTTATTAAATTGCAAATGTCCAACGTGCTCGGCCAGTGACGTGCAGGGAGGCGCCTTCCCAGAGCTGGGGAGGGGGCCACCGGCAGGGCTCCAGGGACGGCTGGAAATGCAAACCACAGCTCTGCTGCCCATGGCTCCAGCGGTTAGACCTGGTCCCTCGCGGGTCACTATTCAGGGGCCGCTGGGAGCTGCTTAGGATGGATGCCTCACACCAAGGAATAAGCCGACTCAAAAATTGACAGCGGAGGCTGGAAAATCCCGGCTTAGGGTCCCTCCCCCAAGACTCCCCCTGACTTTCAGCTCTGGTGTTCAGAGACAATGTAACTTAACCCCAGAGCCTCCTTCTTGTAAAACAAAGTGAAGTTGGTTAACTGGGATCCCAGCAACTGAGGAGGCTGAGGCAGGAGGATCGCAAGTTCAAAGCCAGCTTCAGCAAGTTAGCGAGGCTCTAAGCAACTTAGGGAGACCTTGTCTCTAAATAAAAAATAAAAAGGGCTGGCATGTGGCGCCGTTGTTAAGTGCCCCTGGGTTCAATCCCCTGGTACCAAAAAACAAAGTGAGGTGACGTTGGGTGATCAAGGCAGAATTGGGCTGTGACCTTCGGGAGGGACCGGAGCCTCTCTGAGCCTCCATTCTCCTCGGGGATAATGCAGACAACTTCACAAAGTTGCTGTGTGGATTAAATTAACTGAGCATTTCAATGGCTCTATCCATGTTCTTTAGACTTATAAACAGATAACTCAGTCATCTCTCTCTCTCTCTTACACTTGTTTTGAGGCTATAAAGTGTCCATTTGGGGAACAGTTTGGGGTGAAGACCCACAAACCATTTTGGGGTTCCAGCCCCTACAGCTGGCAAAGTTCTTCTTTGCCCCATCCCTCTTAAAAATCTACCATCCAAGCTGGGCACAGTGGTGCACGCCTGTAATCTCAGCTCAGGAGGCTGAGGCAGGAGGATTGCAAGTTCAAAGCCAGCCTCAGCAATTTAGCAAGGCCCTAAGTAAGTAACTCAGTGAGACCCTGTGGTCAAAAGCTCGGTCCTTGTCCCCGATGCCAATCCAATAACAAGGACACAGTTTTGAGAAAAAGGAAAAAAGATGGTGTATTGCTTTGCTAGCAGAAGAGAAACACAGGGACTCCTGTCCCAGAGGCTGTGATTCTGCCCATCAGCAGGAACAGGGGGCTTTCATAGAGGTGACTCAGAGAAAAAATGAGATTAGGGAGGAGAGATCAGGAAGAAGAAGATCAGGGAAAAAAATCAGGGAGGAGGATAGGGAAAAGAAGATCAGGGAGGAGAAGGCAGGGAGAAGGCAGGGAAAAGAAGATCAGGGAGGAGAAGGTCAGGGAGAAGGCAGGGAAAAAGAAAAATCATGTAAATTTCAAAGCTCAAGGGATACATGGTCAAAGTATCAATCAGACCCTGTTACAACCTGTCTCTACATAAAAAATATATATACAAATAAACTACCATCCAGCCAAGTGGCCCAGTGTCTGTCACATGCTGGCATCCTGAGGCTCCGAGAAGCTAAAACTCCCTCTGGCTTCAAAAGATACTTGGAGAATGTTCCTGTAGCATGCCCAGCTGTCAGGCTCAAGGTTGATATCACTGGGGACCCATATGAGGACATCAGGTGTCCTTGGCATGATGTGATGAGGAGGCACCCCTCCGTGGGCCCCCCAAAGCCCTGTACCCCATCAAATCACAAGAAAATGTCAGCTTGTGGGGGACACCTGCCAGCATTCTTCAGGCTGATGTCACAAAAACCAAGAAACCAAGGGAAGAGTCATGCAGTGGCACGTGCCTACAACGCCAGTCACGAGTAAGGCTGAGGCAGGAGCCTTATTAGCAAGGCCCTAAGCAACTTAGTCTCAAAATAAAAAAATAAAAAGGGCTGGGGAGGTAGTTCAGGGATTAACCACCCCTGGGTTCAATCCCCAGTACCAAACAGGAAAAAAAAAATCAAGGGAAGAGAACCCACCACAGCAGAGGAGAGCCAGGAGAAGACTGAATGCTGCACAGGGTCCTGGGACAGAAAGGGCAGTGGGAGGTAAAATCCAAACACAGCCTGAGTTTAGTGAAGAGGTCGAGCTGGTATCAGTTCCTTAGTTTTGCCAAAGGTCCTGAGGTCGGGAAAATCTTCACTGATGCCCGGGGGGAGCCAGTCAATGGCGAGGTGGGAGCTCCCTGGGGCACCTTCAAAATTTTTGACAATTTGATTTATTCCAAAAGAAAAACGTTTGTGAAAACAACTAGAAGATCACAGCCTTTGGGACAGGAGTCCCTGTGTTTCTCCTTTGGTGGCAAAGCAATAAACTTTCTTTTTCCTTTATCTCAAAACCGCGTCTCATTATTGGATTGGCATCAGCGACAAGGACCGAGCTTTTGGCAACAAATTTGGTAACCCAGATGGGACCCGAGAGCGTCCCCCGCTCCAGCTTTCCTGGCAGGCCTGGCTCTCCATGGAACCCTGCTCCAAGCTGAAGGTGTACATGTCCACTTGGAGCTTTTTTTTTTTTGGTACTGGGGATTGAACTCAGGGCACTTGACCACTGAGCCACATCCCCAGCCCTATTTTGTGTTTTATGTAGAGACAGGATCTCCCTGAGTTGCTCAGCGCCTCACCACTGCTGAGGCTGGCTTTGAACTTGCGATTCTCCTGTCTCAGCCTCCCAAAGTGCTGGGATTACAGGCGTGAGCCACTGCGCCCGGCTCACTTGGAGCTTTTAATGTAGCCCTGGCTGCTCTGCCACTGCGACTGATTTTTCAAATGAACTGTCTCTTGCTCTTCTTCTCCCTGCTCCTCCCTAATCTCTCCCCTCCCTCATCTCAGGGGAAACCGGATCATTTTTCTTCCCCATCCCAGGCAGAGTGATCCGACCCTGAGCACACGCCCACCGTAGGAATGAAGTCATCCAGACTTCTGGGATGGTACCAGAAGATCTCAGAAATGACTGTCTCCCAAATTATCAAGTGAACTCCAACAGAGAACAATGGGACGTGGCCTTTGAGTCACCTTGTTAAAAGCCCCCTGTTCCTGCTAATGGGCAGAATCACAGCCTCTGGGACAGGAGTCCCCTGTGTTTCTCCTTTGCTAGCAAAGCAGTAAAATTTCTTTTTCCTTTTCCTAAAAAAAGAAAATTTGTAAGCTGAGAATGGGAAGGAGAGGCGGGGCCATGGCCTGTGCCCCCAGCCCAGGGAGGCTGAGGCAGGAGGACTGCTTGAGCCAGGAGTTCAAGGCCAGCCTCGGCAACAGAGCGAGGCCCTGTGTCAAAAAGGCTCGGCAACAGAGCGAGGCCCTGTGTCAAAAAGGCGGGAGCCGGGCGCGCAGGGATGGGGAGCTGTAATGGGGAACGCACTTACGATGACCTTCGTCTATCTGAAATTTCAATCTGACGGGGATGCTGTTTGATCTGGAGACTCTGGACTAGGCAGGGAAGGGGCAGGATTGGAGTCCCCACAGGAAGAGGCCAGTGCCCCATTTCTGGGTGGAGGGAGCCCCATTAACTGGGGTGGAAACAGCAGGCTGGGCAGGGAGCATTGACCGCCAGCCCAAGCAGCCCACAGTGAGTTTTAACGACCCCTGGTGATGCGCAGGGATGGTCCTGCCTGCCCAGGCTCTGCGTGACTGCTGTGGGCCTGGTCCCTGTCACATCCTCTGCCACCTGCAGCCCAGGGACAGAGAGCCCTGCTCACCCTAGCCAGCTCCCATGTCTGAGCGTCCTGGGGCTACAAAGGACCGCAGCCTAGTAACCGAGCAGGACGGAAATGTGTTCTCCAGCGCTTCCAAAATCAGACGCGTGCAGGCCTGGGTCCCTCCAGGCTCCTGGGAAAGCCTCTCCAGCCTTCCTCCTGGCTTCCCACAGCGCCCAGGGCCTTGGCTTGTGGCTGTCACGCTCCAGTCTCTGCCTCCATCTTCCCAGGGCCACCTTTCTTCTCTCGGTGACATTTCCCATTATCCTATAAGGACAACTGTCGCCAGACGTGGGGGCCACCCTAAATCCAAGATGGGCAAGCACTCCACCTCTGAGCCCCCAGCAGCTCTACCACTGAATCACACACCACATCTGCAAAATCACTTCCAAAAAGTTACATCCCAGCTACGGGAAGGCTGGGCCAAGAGCATTTCTCTCTCTCCCCCCAAATTCAATCACAAAAGCACTCGGGGCACAGAGCCCACGGGGTGGACGGTCCTCCCAGATGCCCACCACGACCCTGGCATCTTCAGAGGCCGCCCCTCCTGCCGGCCCAGCACAGGCCTCAGGTTCTTCTGCACCCAGCTGCTATGCAGACGTACGGGCCCCACCTTCCTTGCTGCTCCCCCACCCAGGCAGACCCAGGTGCTCCTTCCCCTGACCAGGTGGGCCTAGCTGCTGGGCAAAGCTGGGAATGCCAGGCCGATGGCGGGGCGGGGCCATACCTCAGTTTCCTCATCCGTGAACAGGGCTGATTCTACCCCGTCCAAGCAACAGCTGCACACATCCTGTCTGACTGCAGTGGCATGAGGGGACAGATCACCCTGCTCCTCAGCCAGTCCCACGGCTCAGCTCCTGGAAGCAGGTGGGAGAAACCAGGTATTCCCAGAACAGGTACAGGAAGAGCCAGAGGAAGCCAGAGAAGAGAGCAAGCTCATGCCCACGGGGGCTCAGAATCACTGTCCCGGGTGGGGGGACCAGTCTCTTCAACGCTCTCTCACCCCCCAGACCTGGCCAAATGCTTCTGACTGGGTGATTCTCCCCAGGGTGAGACAGAGCTGCCGCAGGCCCCAACAATCCCACCCCTAGGGGCAGACTCCTGAGAGCTGAAACTGGGGACCCGGATGGACACTTATATGCAGATGTTCATGGCGGCATGGGTCACAAGTGACCATCAAAAAAGCAGCAATGATCAAGGCCTGTCCCAAGGTGACAGGATAAACAAGCAGCCATACAGTGGACTGTTACTTAGCCATGAAAAGGAACAAATTGCTGACACAGGCCATGACATGGATGATCGGGAAAACATGATGTTGTGTGACAAATGCCAGACAGCAAAAGCCAGGTGGCATACAGTCCCATTGATATGAGGTGTCCAGAACAGGCGAATGGAGGGGCAGGAACCAGCTCAGTGGCTGCCACGGGCGGGCAGGAAGATGGAGCAGCTGCGGATGGGAACGGGGTCTCCTTTGAGGTGATGTGGTTGATGGACAAATCTGGGGGTGCAGGACACAGGGAAGGTCCTAAACGCCACCAACTTGTGATGGGAAATTCACAACAACAAAAAGATATTGAAAGTGAAAAAAGTAAATCTGATAGATATTTAAATCTCTTCATTTCCAAATAACTGTTTTCAGGTCCCCAGAAATACCCAATTACCTGTCTGGAAAGACGTAAAACTTTACAACTCAGTGGTAATAACGTCCTCACGCAACACAGGGCTCCGTCAGCTCCACCCCTCTCTCCAGCCGTCCTCCTCACCATCGCCCAGTCTGCGTTAGGAAGGTGCAAATCATGATCCCATCACAAAATAAAGTCATTATTGTTCCTTCCCTGATCACAGCACTGCCAGGGATCAGGACGAAGCAGCAGGCTCGCTCCAGGTCCTTCACCAGGGACAGGACCAAGTTGGATTCAAATGAGGGCCGTGTCTTGCAAGAAACCAAAGTTAGCTGGCATCCTCCCAGAGCTGCAAGGGGGTCTTTGTGCAGGCTTGCTATCTACAGAGGGAGGGGCCCCCTGTCCCTGGAGTTTGAAGGCAAGCTGGACTATGCCCAACTCCAGGATGGGAGCTTCTGGGTGCTGGAACTTATCTGTAATCACTTGCTCTGCCAGGAAAGCCAGACACCTCACTGGGCCAGGCACACTGAGCACAGGGCACACAGGCCATCCTGAAGGGCAGGTGCCAGCATTCTCTGGCTGGAAGGACATGTCAGGGAGCCCAGTAGATCTGGTCAGAGGTGACTTTACAGGTAACTGCTGAAGACTGAGGCCCACACAGGGAGGGATTTGGAGGTGCAGGAGGATGTCACTGCCCTTTTCTGAACTGTGGGTTAGGATCATCTCTGGGCTTTAAGAGGCTACACAGAGTTATTATACATTAGTTCCCCTTATCCTCAGTTTTGCTTCCTCCAGTTTCAGTTATTCAAGAGTCAACTGTGGTTCAAAAATACTAACTGGAAAATTCCAGAACTAAAGATTCATAAGTTTCAAATTGTTAGCTGTTCTACATAACTTGATAAAATCTCACATGGTCCCATTCTTTCTCAACCAGGATGTGAATTATCTATGTGACCAGTGTTTCCACTCTATATATGCTACTTGCCTGTTGGCACTTTGCATTTGTCTTGGTTATCAAATCTATTATTGCTGCACCACAGCACTTGTGTTCAAGTAACCTTTACATAGCAGCCTAATGCTACATCAAAGAGCTTATGTCACCCCCCTCAGTTCATCTTATCATGTACCCTCTGTATCATCTCACATCATCTCAAGGAGGGTGAGTATAAAACAAGATATTTTGAGAGAGAGAGAAAGACCATATTTACATAACTTTTGCAATAGTATATTGTTATAAGTGTTCTATTACTCTCTTACTATGCCTAATTTATAAATTAAACTTAGGTATGTATGTATAGGAAAAATTGTGTGTGTGTGTGTGTGTGTGTGTGTTTCAGTGCTATCTGTGGTTCAGGCATCCATTGGGGTCTTGGAATCCCCTGCAGATAAAATGGAATGATTATCCTTTGAGGCAGCTTGAGTCCAACAACAGGTGTACTGATGCTCCAGCTACGGTTCTACCATCTGGTGGAATACTACTCAGCAGTGAAAAGGAATGAGTGATTGATACATGCAGCAACAGGGACAAACCTCCAGTTATGTAGAAGCAGACAGATGCTTCTATATGAAATGTCCACAGAAGGCAGATCTTTAGACTCAGAAAGTAGAGTAGGGATTGCCTGTGGGGAGTTGGGAGGGAGGATGGACTGCAAAGGGGCAGAGGGATCTTCTTAGGGTAGGAAAATTCTAAAGCTGGATGGTGCTGATTGCATAACTTGGTGAGTTTTGTGGTCTGTACATGATAGCTCAATGAATCTGTAAACAAAATAAAACAAAACGAGGAGCCCTTGGCTCAGGTGAATGGCCAATTAATTAAAAAAAAAAAAAAAAAGATCTAAGCAAAAACTTAAAATCCCTCCCAGGTATGTCCCCACTAAACTGTATGGACACAACTGGGTGAGTGCGAGGCCCGCTCCGTGCTGGTGACTTCACTGTGTCCACCTGAAGGATGTCTTCAGAGTCCTCTCTTCTGAACAAGACCCCTCAGCATTCAAGTTTTTCCTTAGCTTCCCTCCCACCTGCCCCTTCCCATCAGTCAAGTCAGTCCTCTTCCATAGGCGTCTGCTAGATGCACACGGAAGGGCAGCCATGATCTGGGAGGCACCCCAGACCCTGGAGTCTGAAGTCAGCTCCCTCACTGCGCCTGGACCTTAAATTCTCTCAGCTTTAGCCACGGTCCATATGTTCTTCTTTGTTGATCTCATACAGTCTCTTGAAATGACTCGTCCCTGCCGGTCTCCTGGGAAAGCAGACACAGACCGTGCATCCACTCGTGGGGTGTGGCTGGGTGGCGCTCAAACATATCTACATGGGCTGCGAGTTGATTTTCACATAGTATTTTTGTATCACAGAACATCATTCCTTTTATTTGTTTTTTTCAATCATTCACATAGGTTGTGGTGGTGCGTTGTTTTGCTCAAGCCATCCTCCTGCCTCAGCCTCCCTGGCAGCTGAAGCACAGCTGTGCACCCTGGGTCTGACCTCCTACCATTCACCAATGCAGAAGTGATGCTCAAGCCAGGCGCACTCCTGTCGTCCCAGCGCTTAGGGAGGCTGAGGCAGGAGGATCGCGAGTGCAAAGCCAGCCTCAGCAACGGCGAGGTGCTAAGCAGCTCAGTGAGACCCTGTCTCTACATAAAACACAAAATAGGGCTGGGGATGTGGCTCAGTGGTCGAGTGCCCCTGAGTTCAATCCCCAGCACCAAAAAAAAAAAAAAAGAGTGATGCTCAGCTTGTTGGCCAAACAAAAACCACAAAGGTCACACACTATATGACTCCATCCACATGAAATGTCACGGACAGGCAAATCCACAGAGATAGAAAGTTGATTGGTGGTGGCCAGGGGCAGGGAGAGGACAGATGGGCATGGCTGCTCTTGGGTCAGGGGATCCTGTGGGGGTAAGAAATGTTCTGGAACTAGACGGAAGTACAGGTTGCACAACATCCTGGTTCTAAATGTCACCGAGTCGTGCACTTTATTATTTTATTCTATTGGTGCTGGGATGGAACTCAGGGCCTCATGCATGCCAGGCAGGAGCCCTGGCCACCAAGCCCCAGCCTCGGCCAGAACTGTGCACTTTAAAATGGTTTATTTTAGTCTATATGAATTTTGTCTCAAAAATCATACCTACCTACCTATGTATAGGGGGACTTTGGAGTAACCATAACTAGAAGGATGACATCATTGGCATCTTTTTTAAAAAATATTTTTTTAGTTGTAAATGGACACAATCCATTTCTCTCTCTCCCCCTCCCTCTATCAGTGGTGCTGAGGGTGGCACCCAGGGCCTCACACATGCTAGGCACATGCTGTACCACTCGGCCCGGCCCCAGCCCCGCTGGCATCTGGATGTCAGGGGTGAGCCGTGGCCTGCCAATGCCTGATTTAGGTAAAGAGGAACAGCTCCCGGGAATGAAGGTCCTCACACAGGAAAAGTCCCTCACACATAGCACGGGGATCACGGGTGCCCCTCTGATGGATGAGAAGCAAAGTTCAAAAGCAGAGCGCCAGTCACCCAAGGTCCTTGTGCTGTGTGTGGAGGAGCCAGGACCTGGCCTGTGGCTCCCGGCCACCCACTGAATGTACCTACTATCACAGCTTCTCCGTGCAGGGCCTGGCACGCAGTAGATGCTCAATAAACATTGTTCCCTCCCCCTCGTCTGCCCCATGTGTTGAGGAGACAGGCAGTCGTGGCCTGGCTGGCAAGATGAGAGATTCTGATGAGACCCGGCGGAAGTCAGCCAAGTGCAGCCCGGTGCCATCCCTGTCCCCATATGTTGTCCCTGTCCCCACATGACATCCACATCACCATGTACCCCCACTTCCTTGTTCATAGAGCTACAAGCAAAGTCCAGAGGCGACAGCGAGGTGAAATCAGAAAGTGGCTTCTCTCAGGTGACCCGACCCAGAAGCCCAGGTGCACAGGACATCCAGGCCTCCCTCCAACACGGGGAGCAGAATGTGTTGAGCCAACCTCAGCAGAAGCCCCAGGCTGCCTCGGCCGGGAGGTCCCCTGCCACAGGATGGGACTGGGATTCCTGCAGCACATTCACAGCTTGTCCTAGAAGCTCAGCTGTGACGCGTTTTCTGCAGGGTTCCTGCGTGCCTGCTCTTGGGAGTCAGGCCGAGTGCACACGACAGCCATCTGGGACCAAACAGCCCGTAGAGAGAAAGAGGGTCAAGACTCCAGCGAAAAACTGCAAAGGATCAAAGCATCCCCGCCACGGCTGGGCCAGCACAAGACCGCAAGCTCTCTGCGGGCACAGCCAGGCCACCTGCTGCTTAGCCCCTTCCTGGCGCCCTCCAGGCTCAACATTTACTTCTGGCTCAGACTAAAATCTTCTCATTTGCAAGTTTCCCTGAGCCCTTGAAGACAGCAGGCGACGGACACAAATCCCACTCACCCCACCCTCCGCTGGTGACAGACATCACCAGCCGATCACAGACGGACAGAGACAATCAACCACATTGTTTTCCAGCACTGACCTTCCATGCAATCTGGGAATCTGCAGGTGGAGCACCCAGAGCAGCCACTGGCACACACCATGTCACCACGTCACCCAACAACGGGACACAGTGCTAAAAATTCCTCTTGCACAGTGACACCTGTGGTCCAGCTACTCGGGAGGCTGAGGCAGGAGGATCTCTCGGCCCTGGATCTTGAAGCCAGCCTGGGTGACACGGTGAGACCCCATCTCAAAAAAAAAAAAAGCATAGCACACGCAGTTATATACAGGACTTGATAATCATCATAAATGACTGTGAGGGGCTGATGTGTTCACTACGCTTTTATTGTTACTTCAGCCTGTGTTCCTTATGTTTGCTGGGCGGGCAGGTGTGGCTGGGGCAGAGCTCGCCCGGCCTGAGCGAGGCCCTGGGTTCTGTCCCCAGTGCTGAAAAAAAAAAAAAAAAGTGTACTGTCTCTACTGTAAACAGTTTGTCACGAGATGCCAGCAGCAGCCTTACGTCTGGGCTCACCAGGGCACTCAATGACGTCCAGGGGCCGGTCACCTGGCTGGCCTGGGTTGACCTTGGTCACCTGGTCACCTGGCCTTACCCCTGGGTTGGGGTAAGACCTCGCCAGATGCTCACACAACCGCGCTGCCAAACTGTGTGCTCTGAAGACACCTCTGTCCCGTAAGCCACGTGCGACTGAGAGGCCAGCTGTCCCCTGGGTCTAGACCAGGAGAGAATGAGGGGACTGGGGAACAAGGGCGTCACCACCAAGGGCACAAAGCTCCCTGCTGTGATAAGGGACACTGGACAGGAAGGACACCTCCCTCCACCCAGCCCCTCGGCTCTGCGTCAGCCTTTCATGACGGGCTCCGGCGCCCTGGGAGTCTGGCTGCTCTCCCCCCTTCGCAGCGAAGCCACAGGGCTCAGAGGCTGGGCCCAGGTAAGTCACCTGGGGGCGGGGGCAGGGCTGGGACTCCAAGCCGAGTGCTCCCTCACCAACACCGTCATGGCCTGCAACCACACAGGGACGTGCACCTGCCTGGGTGGCGTGGTCTGGATAGCAGCGCGAGAGGGGCCACACTCCAGGCCCCCGACTCAGGGCTGCCTCTCCAGGGTGGGAGTCCAGTGCCTGGGAGCCCCTGACTGGTACAAGGGTTCATCCTCTCTTGAGCATCTACACATACCATCCAGTATGTTCACAGTGCAACTGAGGCTCAGAGAGGTTAAGTGGTTTGTGTAAAGCCACACAGCTAAAATGCACACTAAAGTTCAAGTTCCTTTTCACGCATTGGTGGCTTCTGTATTGGCCAGGGTGTCTGCCAATGAGCCTCTCACGGCTGCAATCCTTAGGAGGGTGGCCGTGATCTTTACGTCACCTTTGTTTCAACACCAGGTAGGCCCAGGGGACACAGAGATGAGTCCAGAGGGGACCCTGCCTCTTGAAGCCAAGAGGGTGGCTTCAAGCCACAGAAATTTACTCTCTCACAATTCTGAAGGCCAAAAGTCCAACATTAAGGTGTCCCTGGAGGTTCTGAGGGAGGCTCTGACCAGGCCCCTCCTGCCTTCTGGTGGCAGTTGTGACGGCAGCCCACTGCTCCTTGGGGGTAACTACCCTGCGGCAGTCTCTGCCGGAGTCGCCACGTGGCCTTCCTTTCTGTGGCTTTTCTCTTTTGAGGACGCTTGTAAGATTCAGGGCTCATCCTAACCCAGGACCATCTCTCCTGGAGGCCCAGCTGCATCTACGAAGCCACCCTCTCCAAACAGGGTCACATTCACAGGTACCAGGAATCAGGAGGTGCACGTTCGAGGTGGATGACGTTGAAGCTATTACCCAAGGTGACAGGGCATGTCGGTGGGAAGCCAGGCCAAGGAAGGGGAAGTGCAGAATCCTACAGGAGGGGGAGCCCCTCCACTAACCTGCTCATTCATCCACCCACTGGACGTTTATTGAGCACCTACTGTGTGCTATTGAGCACATGGATCCAAGGCACATCTGGCTCCTGTGCTCCTGCCACTCATTCAACTGTGGGAAAGACAGAGAAAAAGCAAAAGCAGCCACCAACAGTGACAAGCGCTGCGCGCAAACAAAAGCAGGGGGAGGAGCCAGAGGTGGTGGTGCACACCTGCGATCCAGCTGTTCTGGAGGCCAAGGCGGGAGATTGCAAGTTCAAGGCCAGTCTGGGTAAGTTAATGAGACCCTGTTTCAAAATAAAATAAAAAGGTGTGGAGGGCGTGGGGGCTCAGACACAGAGCACGTGGGAGACCCTGGGTTCCAACCCCAGCACCACACACACAAAAACAACCCTCTAGGTAACACGGGGACATGTGTCTTTGGCACAACACCAAACATACAAACTCATGAAAGGAGAAACTGACAAGCTGGACATCATTAAAATTAAAAACTTCTGCTCTACAAACAATAGTGTTAGAAGAATCCAAAGACAAGCTACAGGCTGGGAGAAAATCTTTGAAAAGGGATGCGGGATGAAAGGCAGGTCTCCAAAGTGGCAAAGGACTCTTAAAACAATGAGTAAACAAACAACCTGATCTAAAATGCACAACAGGGGCTGGGGCTGGGGCTCGGTGGCAGAGCACTCGCCTAGCACGCGTGAGGCACGGGGTTCGATCCTTGGCACCATGTAAAAAAATAAAATGACGTATTGTGCCCACTACAACTAAAAAAAAACATTTTAAAAAAATGCACAAAGGATCTGAACTGATACTTCACCAAAATGTTAAGCAGATGCAAATAAAGCATGTGACTAGAGACCCACCTCCCAGCGTAGGGCAGCGCAGACCCCCAAGACTCCACTGCCCACCCAGCAGTGGCCAAACCAGACCGGGAAAGCTCCCGAGGCTGGGGAAGATGTGGAGCAGCAGGAACCCTTGTGGCTGGTGAAGATGGAAAACAGTGCCAGCACTTTGGAGGACAGTTTGGTGGCTTCTTACAAAACTAAACCCACGCTTACCAGAAGACCCAGCAATGATGCTTCTCCCTGGTTTTTGTTTGGTGCTGGGGACGAAACCTAGGGCCTCTTTTTTTTTTTTTTTTTTTTTGGCCCCGGGGATTGAACTCAGGGGCACTCGACCACTGAGCCACACCCCCAGCCCTATTTTGTGTTTTATGTAGAGACAGGGTCTCACTGAGTTGCTTAGCGCCTCGCCGTTGCTGAGGCTGGCTTTGAACTCGCGATCCTCCTGTCTCAGCCTCCCTAAGTGCTGGGATGACAGGTGTGCGCCACCTCTATCCCAGGGCCTCTTGCATGCTAGTCAGATACTCTATCCCTGGAGCTCCTTGGAAAGTACCCAACCGACCCGAAAACTTTCGTCCACCCAAATACCTGCACGGGAAAGTTTACAGCAGCATTGCTCAATGCACAGTTATACACTGGTGTCCGCACCCGCCAAAGACACAAAGATCTGTGGCTGCTCATGTCCCTTATGCGACATAGCATAGTATTTGCACTGAACCTATGTGCATCCGCCTGTAGACTTTAAATCATTTCTAGAAGACTTAAAACACCAAATACAATGTAATTGCTGTGGAAGGAGTTGGAGGCTACGGCAGGGTGTGCCTGGTTTACAGCAAATTCAGCTTTTGCTTATGGGAACTTTCAAGAAGCCGTCATCCAGAGATGAGGGTTACAGGGAGGATGTGGTAGGTTCTGTGGAAACGCGGGGTCACTTTATGATAGGCACCTGAGCATCCCTGGGTTTGGAGGTTCAAGGATACTGAGGGAAGACGTATTGTTCTCTTCATTTCACAGACGGTGAAGCCAGCCCAGAGAGGCAGTCACTTGCTCAATGTCACACAGTGGCAAAGGCTGACTCTCAACTACCACCAGGACACCTTTTCGCTCTGCTTGAAGTCTTATCAACCCAGCCCTGTTGGCAAGGCTTCAGAAGGGCTCCCTGCCTGCGCTGGGTACAGCCTGGCACGGGGGCTCCTCTGGGTTTATCAACAAGCGCGGTTGCCGAACACACATTCGAATGAATCACGGTGAGGCGGTGCACCCCCGCGGTTCCTTCCAGATGGGAGGGTCCAGGATCATGCACCCTAGAGGGGATCCTGGGGCCCTATGCTGTGCCAGGCCACACCCCTGCATTAGTCCAGGGGTCCAGCTACTGTTGGTGGCAAAGCCTTCCTAGCCCTAGGGACAACCAAACAACCAGGGAAAGAACAGGAGGCTCACCGGGCACAGTGGCGCACGCCTGTAATCCCAGCACTTAGGGAGGCTGAGGCAGGAGGATCGCAAGTTCAAAGCCAGCCTCAGCAACAGCGAGGCGCTAAGCAACTCAGTGAGACCCTGTCTCTACATAAAACACAAAATAGGGCTGGGGATGTGGCTCAGTGGTCGAGTGCCCCTGAGTTCAATCCCCAGTACCAAAAAAAAAAAAAGAACAGGAGGCCCAAGAGTCCCCAAGACCCACCCATACACACATGCTTTGCACATCTAGGAGGGATCTCCCTGCTCAGGCTCCATCTCACCCCCAGGCTCAGCCTAAACCACTGCTGCACCCACCTGGCAGCTGAAAGCCAGGCCTCCAGGTCAGGAGCCCCATGGACTGCCACCAACAGGGCTCCTGGTTACTCTTAAGATGCTCTCCCTCTGATCTCCACGTGGCTCCCTCTCACTCCCTGAAGAGCTTGGCTCACAAATCAAGTCCTGCCTTAGAGTCAAAATCTCACCACACCCTCACTCACTCACACCCCCAGACCCTCACTTCCTCGTCCCTTCCACTTTTTTTTCCTCTTGGTCCCTACTGGGGCCAATTAACAATAGGTGTTCATTTATGTTCCTTTCCCCCTCTTCTACTACCATGGGAGTCCCGAAGGGAAAGGACTTTGTCCATCCATGGCTGCTGTGTCCCCAGCTCAGGTAGGGCCCACTGGGGCTACCGTGTGGTGCGGGGAACAGAAATGGCCCTTTGAAGGTGACCCGCTGGGAGGACCAGTCCGAGCCCCACCCCCAGCCCATGCTGGCTCTGCTGGAAGAGTGACTGTCACCCTTGTCCCCGGCTGCTTCACTTAGCAGGTCAGTAAAGGCACAGAGCCTGCCGGCGTCTGCGGGACCCTCCACCTCTCACCGCCGCCCCTGCCTCGGTTTTCCTACGCTAGTGGCACTTTCCTGGGGGGGGTCGGGGCCAGTGTCCCAAAGACCTAATATTTCTTGATGTCCTCACGTCAGGTTTTTTTACAGGGGGTGGGCCTGCAGCCGATGAGGGCCCCACGGGTCATCCACCCTTAATTTGGGGATCCCTGTGTTCCCTGCCATTTGGGACCCGGGGACCCCTCTGAGGCTGAGGCCATCCAGGGATCTGGGGAAGCCTCCAAGCCTAGTATCCCCCGGGGAGTCCGGAGCCCCGGAGCCCCCGCCCCACCCCCGCCGCAGGGCCCTCGCGGGCGGGCGCCCGGGGCGCTGGGGGATCCCTGGGCGTCCCGCGGCTGTTGTGGCGCGCGTGTTGACGCCGTCGCCCGGGAGACGGCCGGGGGCGGGCCGGACAGGGGGCGCGGCCTGGCGGCGCGCGAGGGGGCCGGACCCTGCGTGCAGGGCCCGGGCGGCCGCAGTGGCCACGGCCGCCGCCGCCCGCCGGCTTATATACCGCGGCTAAATTTAGGCTGCGCCCGGAGCTCGTCCCCATCCGGGACGCGTTTCCGCCGCCGCCGCCTTGGCCCGGCCCCCGCGCGCGCGCGCCTATAAGGCCTGGGCGGGCCGGGCCGCGGCCCACAGACTGTCCCCTCCCGCCCTCCCGGGTCCCAGCCATGGCGCTGAGCGAGCCCATCCTGCCGTCCTTCTCCACCTTCGCCAGTCCGTGCCGCGAGCGCGGCCTCCAGGAGGTGAGGGCGGCGGGGACCGCGGGCGGCGGGCTCCGGGTCCTAGAACGTAGGCGGCGGGGTAGTGGAGTGTGAGGGCGGAACCCGCGGGCTCGCGGCGGCCGGCTCTGCGGCTCCAGGTGGCAGAACTCGGGCGGCGGGGCGGCGGGGGCCACCCGAGCCTTCGCGCGCTCACGCCCGCGCCCTGTCGCCCTGTCGCCCGCAGCGCTGGCAGCGCCCTGAGCCCGAGGCCGGCGGTGCCGACGACGACCTCAACAGCGTGCTGGACTTCATCCTGTCCATGGGGCTGGACGGCCTGGGCGCCGAGGCCGCCCCGGAGCCGCCGCCGCCGCCCCCGCCGCCTGCGTTCTACTACTCCGAACCCGGCGCGCCGCCGCCCTACGGCGCCGCCACGGGCGGCCT
>PVHX01025352.1:0-22517 GCA_004024805.1 Geosciurus inauris | reverse complement strand
ACTCTACTTAGATCATGTCTGTCTGTCTCCTAAGCCACATATCCTGCCTGACATTGTGGGAGGCCACAGCATTACTTCCTTGTCTGTGACCTTGGGTGAATCCCTTTCCCTTTTCAACTACCAGTTTCCTTATAAGTAAAGCAGAGATGAAGTTGGAATATTCACAGCCCTACAGAGTTGCTTAGAAAACAGTAGCCCCTCTGCTGCCAACCTTACTACCCAATACCCAGGTAAATGTCCATGTGCCCAACTCCTCCCACCACCCCAGGGGACCTCCCCTTCTGTGCCCTGGCCCCTGTGTTTATGGAGCACAAGGCATCAGGACACTGCAACACATACTCAATCAAGGCTTTAATCATTTCAAGGTGGACACTGAACAGCCCTGCTAAGGCCTTGTCAGCTCCGGAACCACCACCCTGACAGCAGAGTGGAAAGCCAGAGCCAGGGCCACAGCCCCTGGGCCCTGGAGGCCTCCTTGTGGGCCTCCAATCCCAGAGCAGTGGTACTCAAAATGCCCATGGCCAGCAGATTTCCTTTCCTCCTTCTCCAAGAAGTCTGAGTGCAGTATGTCCTTCAGAACATGGGCCCACTTTTATGGGAGGCCTATGGGCCAGGCACAGCCAGATTTGGGCTACCCAGACTTCCCAAGGGAGGTGCTTGGCTCCCTACTTCAAAGTTGAATCATAGCTTAGCATCCTCACAGGAGTGGTGGCTGTGGTGATCCGGAGCACATTGCTTCTAGTGTTCAGGAGGTAGCAGTAGGGTCAGGCAAATGCCTATTCCAGGGATGTCAGGAAGGAAGACAGAAGCCCAGGGAGTGTGTGAGGCTGCTGGGTGGTTGAGGGAGCCCAGGCGCTACCAGCTAACTAGCCTCAGCTCAATGGTTTCTCCATCCTGGGGTCTGTAGTCAGCAATACCTGCAGAAAGAGATGAAGCAAGGGAGGTTAACAGGACAAGGTGTCCCATGCTCGACCTGGATACCCCTCCTGCCCCACTTTGAAGATTCACTCAGGATTTGCTGGTGGAAAGCTGAGAGCCTTTCAGAGCCAGTAGCGAGACTGAACCTGTTAAATGAGGCATTTTGCATTGGGGGAGCCCCCAAAGGGCAGGGGTACAGGACTGCATGCTGGATAACAGACACAAGGTGAGAAGAATCAAAGACCCTGACAACACCTGATGGACAGGGTCACTGTCTTCATAATAGCCCAGGGGTTGCCAGGAAGAAGGACTTGCTCAGTGTGGTCTGGAGGGAGAAACAGGACTAGCAATGAAATCTCCAGGATCTGCCTTTGCTCTCTAGATAATCCAGGCTCCAATAGGATACCTGGGTTCAAACCCTGGCTCTGTCACTCATTAGCATTGTGACTTTGGGCAACTTATTTAACCTCTGTGAACACTAGTGTTCTCACTAGATAAATGGGGTTGATAATACCAATAACCAGGTTGAGGGTGGAGCTCAGTGGGAGAGCACTTGCCTAGCATGCATTAGGCCCTGGGTTCATACCCAGAACCAGGAAAAAAAAATCAAAAATAATGTCAACAATTTATGGGGGAGTTGAATGGGTCCTCAGAGAACCCAGGTGTCAGGGAGGTGCCACTACGTGGGGCTTGGGACATTTCCCAAGATGCTATGATCTGAATGTTTGTTTGGCCCCATAATTCATATGTTGAAACTTAATCCCTAAGGTGATGGATTAGAAGGTGGGTCTAGGAATGGAAACAGGTCCCAATTCAGCCTTTGACACGTCAGAAGTTTGCTGAAGGATTCAGAAATAAATTCTCTCACTGATAAAAGGGGAATGGCCTCAAAAAGAAATAGAAGAGTCTTTCTGTTTTGTTTTGTTTTTCTTTTAGCGATGCCAGGGATCAAACAGGGCCTCACGATTTCTAGGCAAGCATTCTGCCATTGAGCTACATCCTCAGGCCTAGAAAGGTCTTTCTGGAGGAGGAAACCACAAAGACAGAACAGAGTCAAAGAAGTCATAAGGAAACAGGGCTGGAGCCCTGGTTACAACACTCCTGAAGTCCTTGCTACCTCTGTACTTCTGAAAACACAAGCCAATGGATGTCACAGTGGAAAGCCATTTGCATTGCATTTCCTGTTATTTGCAGCCCAAAGTACTCTCATGGATAACATAGTCTGTGTGGGTATTACAAAGAAAGAGTAAAATCTACATATACCAACATAGAAAGATGTCCACAGTATATTAAGAATTTTCTTTAAAAGGTGCTGGATGTGATGGTGCATGCTTGCAATCCCAGTGGCTTGGGAGGCTAAGGCAGGAGAATTGCCAAGTTCAAAGCCAGTCTTGGCAACTTAGCTAGGTCCTAAACAACTTAACAGGACCTTGCCTCAAAATAAAAAATAATTTTAAAAGGGGAAGAGGATTATTAAAAAATAATTTTAAATAACTTTAAAATTATTTATTTTAAAATAATTTTAAAAAGGTGTGTGTTGCTCAGTAGTTAAGCACCCCTGAATTCAATCCCTGGTACCCAAAACAAAAACAAAAAAATATAATGGTTGCAGCCAGCTGGGCACAGTGGTGCACGCCTGTAATGCAAGTAGCTCAGGAGGCTGAGACAGGAGGATCATGAGTTCAAAGCTGGCTTCAGCAACAGTGAAGCACTAAGCAACTCAGTGAGACCCTGCCTCTAAAAAAAATACAAAATAGGGCTGGGGTTGTGGCTAAGTGGTTGAGTGCCCCTGAGTTCAATATCCCTAGTACCAAACCAAACCAAACAAAATAAAATGGTTGCAAAATAATATAAAGCTGCACTTGTCAATATGGTAGCCATTAGCCACATGTGGCAACTAAGCACTTGAAATTTTTGTACAAGAAAAAAAGAAAGAATGAAAAGCATGTAAAATATAGCATTAATAATTTTACATTGAAGCCAGCGCAATGGCACATGCCTGTCATCCCAGTGGTTTAAAAGGCTGAGGTAGGAGGATCCCAAGTCAGCTTCAGCACTAGTGAGGCACTAGGCCACTTAGTAAGACGCCACTTAGTAAGACCCTGTCTCAAAATAAAAAATAAAAAGGGTTGGGGACATGACTCAGTGGTTAAGCACCCCTGGGTTAAATCACTGGTACCTAACTAATTGTACATTGATTACCTCTTAGAATAACATTTTGGGTATATTGGGTTAAATAAGAAATATTATTAATATTAGTTTTCTTTTTCCTTTTTCTTTTTTTTTGGTACTGGGGAATGAACCCAGGGGCGCTGAACCACAGAGCCACATCCCCAGACCCTTTTCTATATTTTATTTAGAAACAGGGTCTCACTGAATTGCTTAGGGCTTCACTAAGTTGCTAAGGCTGGCTTTGAACTTGCAATCCTCCTGCTTCAGCCTCCTAAGCCACTGGGATTGCAGGCATGTGCCACCACGCCTAGCCTTAATGTTAGTTTGGGCAACTAGAGAATTTTAAATCACACATGCCACTGACATTTTATTTGTATGGATCCCACTGTAATATAGTAAAAACACCCCCCCCCCACACACACTTTTGGTGGTACTGGGGATTGAGCCTAGGGCCTTCTACTTGCTAGGCAAACACTATTGCTGAGCTACACCCCCAGCTCTTATTTTTTATTTTTAGACAGGGTCTTGCTAAATTACCAACCTGCCTCACCCTCTGGAGTATCTGGGATTACAGGCATGTGATGCCACACTTAGTCATGGCTCCAATTTTCTTTTTAAACAAATTTACGTATTTCTAAAAGTAGGAAAAAATACACCAAAAATTAAAAGGAGGTATTTCTAGATAGTGAATTACAGGTGATTTAAACTTTCCTTTTCTTTTCCTTTTCTAAAACCTATTTGGTCTCCCGGAATTGTTTCCATGATAACTTCCATAAAAATTCTAAGAAATCAGTGAAATAAATTAGATCTAATCTTGAGCATTAGTGATTTTACAAAGGCAGAGCCCAGGAAGTTTCAGGGGAAAGCTAGGATGAGTTGATGAAGCCTTGTTGCTGGGTTGGGGTCGGGTAGAGGACACATCCAGGCGTCATAGGCCACCAGACTCACCTTGCAGTAGGGGAGTGTCAGGGGCTCGGAGGAGCTGCCAAAACTCTCGGTTGCCAACTGCTTTCCCCATCACAGTTGTCAGGTAGGGGCCTGACAAGGAGGCCTGTGTTCCATACCTAGAAAAGGGAAAGATGATGTGAGAGGAGACTATTGTTCTCAAGAGAAGTGGAGCTCATCCATACCAGCAAAGAAGTTTTGCCCCTGCCTTTAGGGGCAGCACTAGCTAACGCCTTCCTGGACTACCTTGCCTTGTGTCCATGGGTCTTATCTCCACCTCCTCCTCTCCAGACCCAGTAATGCCTGCCGAGGCTTCACCCTTTCCGCATTGACCATAACCATGGCCTCCATGAGAGGACACTGATTAAGTTATTAACTCAGTAGTCATCCCCTCTCTGGGAACTAATGTGCGTCTGGAGTGGAAGTGGAGAAGCAGAAGCAGATGGCATCACACTGAATAGGCCAAGGTGCAATGAGAGAGAGTGAAGCCAATGTGCAGAGACACTGGGACATGAAAGGGACATTGGGGAGCAGAGGCAGAGACAACTGGCAGTGGCACTGGGTCTCTCATTCTGGAAGTTTTCATGGCTCAGTAGCATTCCCCTCTTCTTGGAGCTGGGTTGCTCAGTCTGCTCTCTGGTTCCACATACTCCACACTGCTGGCTTGTGGAGTAGTTAGAGTTAGATTTCTGGCACTGGAAACTAAGAAATGCCTTATTCACACCTTTTCCACTTTCCCTGAGCTCCTTGCCTCCCATTCTTTATTTCCCTGACCCAGCTGGATGCCATTGCCAGAAAGTTCCTCTTAATACACCATGGGCCACATCTTTCCTCCCTCCAAAAGCCTTATTGATGGTATACATCTTAGACATGGAATGATTATTCAAAAAAAATTTTTTTTGGTAGTGCTAGGGATTAAACCCAGGACCTTACACTTGCCAGGCAAGCACTCTAACACTACGCTACATCTCCAGTCTCTTTTTAAATTAATTTATTTATTTTGAGACAGAGTCTCTCTAAGTTGCTAGAACTTGCAATCCTTCTGCCTCAGCCTCCCAAATGGCTTGGATTACATTTGTATACCCTCATACCCAGCAGATTATTTCTGTTTTAAGAAAGAGCAGCTCACTCAGGTTAAAAGGCAAAAGGAAAACAACCATCCTTCTATATCTTCAGGGAATTGGTTCTAGGATGCCCCATGGATACCAAAATCCAAGAGTGTTCAAGTCCCTTATATAAAATGGCCTTTCTGCCTGGACCCCAAACTCAGTGCATTCACACTAACAAAAGAATAGTTTCTCAGATTTGTGTTCATGATGGCTTCTCAGAGGTCCTTGAAGCTCTGAATTTTAAAATGTGAGATTCTATTTGTTTTTTATTTTGTCAACAATATTCATACATGAAACCAGAAGCCTCTGAGTAATTTCCACATCTGCTAAATTGAGCCTTGGCAAGGTCATGTAACATGTGTGTGGCCTGTGACTGTGTTGGCACCCAAAAGTATTTCTCTGTGTGCTGCAGGAGACTGACCAGGAAGCAGGCTTAATAGTGAATGAAGTGCTGGGGCCAGAAAAAAGCCTAGGAAACTACAGCAGCCTGTATAGACTCAGCCTTAATGGTGGCTCAAATATAAGGGAGTCCTGAGATCACTGGGTCTGCCAGTGTAGACCTGCACTTCCACTGATAATCCTTATTTGAATGCTATTGTATTTGTGTGTGTGTGTGTGTGTGTGTGTGTGTGTGTGTGTGTGTGGTAATGGGAATTGAACCCAGGGTCTCATGCTTTCTAGGTAAGCACTCTGCCACTGAGCCACATCCCCAGCCCCATGTTATAGGTTTTTACACTTCTGTTTCTATTTAATTTACAACATTGTTTAGGATTCATAGATGTCTAAAGGAAAAAAGAGAAAGGACTTGATATTCACATCTAAGTCTCTTACAGAAGAAGTAACAACCATGGATGTAGGAGATTTTTATCCTTTAAGGGGGTCTTTGCATATGTCTGATCTGAGAGTCCTTGGCCCATATGACCCCCAAGGTGACAGCTCTTGGCCCTCCTTAGCTTCAGAATATCGTTCTCTGGAAAGTTCAGTTGGGGACAGGAATTGGGGACCCCTCCATAGAGGCACATCTTTCAAAGGGAGAATTCAGGGGAAGGGGTGACCTGATGGGACCCTGACTTCTTATAAGACAGAATCATTCTCATAAGATGAATCACATTCATCTTATTTAGGCACAGACAGGGCCTGACAGATAGCAGTGCACCAAATCTGTTTATTCTCAGTCTTGTCACATCTCAAGGTGAGAAGCAAGTTGAAGGACATTGTCCAACCTCCTCAGGGTAATTAATAACAGGATTGCCCCAAGATTATTTAATACTAAAAAGTCTTATTTTTTGAAATCTAACCTATATTGAGCACTTCCTACATGCTGGATCCTACATCTATAAAAACAAATGGCACATTCTTTGTGTGTGTATACTAGTGGGGGTTAAAGTCAGGGGTACTCTACTCCTGAGCTACACCTCCAGCTCCTTAAAAAAATATTTTTTTTAGTGGTAGTTTGTTGGACACAATGCCTTTATTATATTTATTTTTATGTGGTGCTGAGGATCGAGCTCAGTGCCTCGCACATGCTAGGCAAGTGAGCACCCTACCGCTGAGCCACAACCCCCGCCTCATCCCTTTTCTTATTGTTTATTTTAAGGCAAGGTCTCACTATGTTGCCCAGGCTTAGCAACCTAAACTTGAGATCCTTCTGCCTCAGCCTCTGGAGTAGCTGGGATTATAAACATATGCCACTAAACCCAGCTGGGTGGCACAGTCTCTATGAGCCACTCACATTGAGCTCCCCACAATGGTCCTGTGAAGACAGGAGAACATCTGACATTCTCTCTGAGTTCTGGTAAATAGCTGTTTTGGGCTCCTAGACAGAGAAATGGGAACTGGGATCCCAGTGCTGGGGGCTCTGCTTCCAGAACCTGTTCTCTTAATGACAATGCTGGCCCATGGCCCCTTGTTTCCATGTTTCCATGAACCAGAAAGGAATGTGAAAGATGGAAGCAGAAGTTGAGCCAGTACCTCTCCCAAAGGAAACCTCTCCTCTGTCCCTTGTCCCTTCCATGACCCAGTTTCAGGCAAGAGGGGATGAGTGAGAACTGGAAGGTGGGGGTGCCTCACGTGAATCCTCCTAGCTTGTGGGCCTTCTTCAGGACATCTTCCAAGGAAGATCCAGCAAGAACAGAGATGGACTGTTGATATGGTGGCAAGACGCTGGAAACCTTCAGTGTGACACTGATCATCTCTGAGACATGGGCAGGTGAAGGGTTCTCAAGAGTTGGAACCAACATAACTGTGCCAGGGAGGAAAAAAGGGGAAGCTGGTGTGAGGGTAGAGAGCCTGGGTGTGTGTCCTTTCTTCCTGCAAGAACACTGTATCCTTCCACGTGTTCTTAGCTTAGTCAGTGCCATGACTACCTGCTCAACTGAAAACTGACTGCCATTCCAGATCCCTTGTCCCTCAGCCTCCACATCCCCCCACCACTCAAGATTAGACCCCTTGCTAGTTTCTCTGCTTCAGGAACCCCCCTCCTACCAATCTGCCACATAGTAACCCCTAGGGCTCTTTCTTTTCTTTTCTTTTTTGGTAGCAGGGATTGAATACTGGGAAGCTTAACCATAGAGCCACAACCCCAGCCCCCTTTTTATATTTTTAGAAACAGAGTCTTGCTAAGTTGCTTAGAGCCTCGCTAAGTTGCTGAGACTGGCTTTGAACTTGCAATCCTCCTGCCTCAGCCTCACAAGCTGTTAGGATTATAGGCATGTGCCACAGTGCCTGGCTCCAGTTCTTTTTATTTTTATTTTGAGAAAGGGTCTTGCTAAGTTGCTTAGGGCCTTGCTAAATTGCTGACGCTGGCCTCAAAC
The DNA here is from genome assembly GCA_004024805.1 of Geosciurus inauris. Classification (NCBI taxonomy): domain Eukaryota; kingdom Metazoa; phylum Chordata; class Mammalia; order Rodentia; family Sciuridae; genus Geosciurus; species Geosciurus inauris. The sequence continues at coordinate 14,560 of PVHX01025352.1, read as the reverse complement.
TTGCAATTCTCCTGCCTCATCCTCCTGAGTCGCTGGGATGAGAGGCATGTACCACCATCCCAGGCTCCCAGAGGGCTCTTTCTAGAACAACATACATTTGAATACATTTTTTCATGTTATCTGTTACCTCTGATAGTCTCATCTCTCTCTCTCTCCCTCTCTCTCTCTTTTTCCATGCCTGGGATTGAACTTGAACTCACACATGCTAGGCAAGTCCTCTACAACCAAGCCGCACCCAAGGTCCTTACCTGCTTTTCATTCAATCTGCCTGCCACTCTTTCTCATTCTCTCAGATTCTACTCTTTTACAAGACCTTTCCCCAAGTTCTCCCACATTCTTTACTTCTCTGTGCTTTTATTCTTGCTGCCTCCTTTCTGCTCTGACCTCTCTTTTCCCTTTACCCTTCTCCACTGGCAAATCTCATCACTACTTCAAGTTTCTTTCCCAGGTGATGCCCTGATTCAATGCTGCCAAATAATGCTCAACATGTATTAGAGATATCTGAAATATGTTTCTCCTCATTCATTCATTCATTCAAACATTTCTGCACTGTAGTCCGCCCAGTATCTTTGTATTTGGCATCTTTGGCCCCACACTGTGAGCATCGAGAGACTGTAGCCACATTTTAACTTATGTGTCCCAGGCACACCAACAAACTTGGGTTGCCTCAGCAAATTGGGACCAAGCAACCGCCCCAACTGGGAAACACAGGTCAGCAGATTGTAAGAGTTGTTTTCACAAAAGGCGTGACTACCTCTTGGTGCCTGGCAGTCTGGGAAAATGAGATCCATATAGGTCTTGTGGTTCAGGATGGGCAGCAGCTGGGAAATCATGAGAGCATTCTGGAAGGCCCCATCCTGCAGGCTGGCCAACAGGGCTGTCCTTGCTTTGAGGCATGCTATGCCTAGCCCCACCCTGGGCATAGGAGAAGTCATCAGCAACTGTGACAGGGTGGGGAAGAGAGGAAGGAGGTGGGTCAGCCAGCAGGGATGAACTGGGTCTTCCAGTCTCCAACCAGCCTGACTTTCTAGCCCCTAGGCCATGGTTCCAGTGCCTCTTTCCCACCTGCAGAGCCAGCGGGGTGCTGTAGACATTCCCAAAGTAGCCCTCAGGGGTCTGAGCCTTCAGGATCTTCTCCCTTGCTGTTTGGATGGCCATGGTGATCCGTTGTCTCTGATCAGGGTTGAAGTTGGAGCGCTCCAGACAGGTGAAGGCCAAGCCTGCCATGGCCATTGTGTCTGAAGGGATAGGACTTATGATGAGCTGGACAGTCATGTGGGGCCAGGAAGCGCCTTGAGGTTCAAGTCCTCATGGCAGTGGGCAGCCACAGCAGGACTTGAAGTAATCAGACAGCATGATCAGAGCAGCTAGGGCCACCAACCTAGACCATTTGCTCAGGATTCTCCTTATCTGGGCACTGAATATTTTGTCTCAGGAAACCTCTCAGTCCTGGGTGAACTGGTTAGGATGGTCATTCTACTCTTTCAGGGCTAGAGGTCAGGGGAAGAGACTACAGGAGGGAAGCCCCAAAAGATTGGATCCTATACTACTCACTCCCAAATCTGGCTGCATTTTGGAATCCTCTGGGGAGTTTTAAGCCAACTGCTGCCTTGGGTCCACACCCACGTAATCTGATTTAATTGATGTGGGCAGTTGCATGAGTCCTAAGGTTTTTAAGGCTGTCTACCTGCTTCAGCTGATTTTAATGTGCCTTCTGATTTTCAGTAAATCTCTGGGGCAGAATAAGCTCCCTAGTGGTAGGGGTCTTGTTGCCTTCTCTCCAGGTACTTACCGCCCCCCAACACACACATACCTTCGCCATCCAACCCCCACTGTATGTAAGGCACACACTCACTCATGGAATGCCAGGCCTAGAAGAGACCTTGATTCACAATGATAAGAAATAGAAATGAAAGCCCAAGTTCACATAGTGAGGAAGCAGACCTGGAACCTAGGGTTCAAGCTGCCCATGTCCTATGATACTGAGATGATAGCTAGGCACCCAGATCTTTCTCTATGCCAGGCATGTGCTAAGTCTTTGCTTATAAGGCATCCTACATGGAGATATTGCTAGGACGTCATTTTACTTTTTTAAAAATATGGTACTGGGGATTGAAACCAGGGCCTTGTGAATGGTAGGCACACTCTTTTCTACTAAGCTACACCCCCAGCTCCTGGAAAGTCATTTTATAGGAAAGGTAACCTGACTTCCCCAGTGGGTCTTACAGTGAGTGTGCCATGAAGCTGGGGTCTGGATCCCAGCCCAGCTTCAAAGCTGGCTCACAGCCATTGCCCCGCATACAAATCCCTTATGTTCATCTCACTTCTAAGGCATGTGATAAGAAGGAGTCTCAAAGAGAGCTAAACATGGGGCCAGGACATGGAGGTCTTCAGGTGGGGATGGGGGGAGGCGTGAGGAAGAGCCAGCCTGGGGTCAACAGGGCTTGGCCCACTCACCCACAGACAGGCGACCCTGGTGGAGGTGGTGGTCATGTTCCACAGCATGCAGGAGCTTGCCCACCACGTTGTCAGGGACCCGCTTCTGGTGGACACACAGGGCCAGTATGCTGAGGCCATACTGGTAGTAGCTGGTGTGGGGGTGGCCCTTGTGATCATGCCCTAGGAGGGAGAGAACCAAGGGGTGAGGGAGTCATGTCAGGCCTGAGGGTCTGCCTCTCTGCCCTCTCCCAGCAAGCAGCCCTCCAGCACATGGGACACCATTGCCTGCACTTCCCAACACTCTCCTTCGAATTCATGGGATCCTTCATTCTTTCATTGCCTCAACCCCTACTTCCTGAGGTCCTACTATGTGTCAGGCACTGTGCTTAAAGGAAGGAGTAAAGATACAACACAACAGCCTGGCACTGTGCATATGGGGCCTCTGATCATAACACAACTCATGCTCATGAATGCCTAATTGTAAATGAAACATGGCCTGAGGTCTGTGGAGCCATATAACAGAGGTCTTTGAATAGCTGGGAAGTTGAGACAGGATTCCTCAAGGAAGTAATGCTTTGGGTAGGGGGAAATAAAGGTAGAGTTGGAATGATCTAGAAGGAGAGGGAGAGAACATGTATGAAGACCTTGGCCTGTGAGTTGAAAGAAGGTTGGCAGTCAAGTCAGTCTTGATGGCTGAGCATCAAGACTTGCAAATAGAGTGCATGTAGGAATTCAGGTAAGGCTGGATCAAGCCTAGCTACTAGGAAAGACTTGAGCCTCCAGTTAAACAATAAGATAGGCAAAGTGGGAAACAGGCTGTGGTGAAAACCCAAAATTATGATTCTCACCAAGAATATCATCTTATGAGCTCTCCCAACTGCGTCCCACCCATAGAAGATGGTGTCCCCTCACCAATGGCTCTCTTCTCATCCTCCAGGAACCACTTGAGCTGTGAGACCAGTCTGTCTCCTTTACGGCCCCCGACAAATTCACAGTTAGCTCTGAGAGCGAGCAGGTAGAGTGCCAGCTGGCCCATGGAAGGCTTGGTTTGGCAGCCACTGTTGTGATTGCTGGAGGTAGACCTAGGACAAAGCCAGTTAACAACACCCTTGTGAGAAAGTGCCACCTTGCTAAGCCTGGCTTTGGGGGAACATCCTCACCCACCCACATCACAAAGTAGAAAAATCCTAACAGTTGGAAACATCACTAGAAGTGTCAAAAATAGGTGCAGTTAACTAAAGATATTTCAAAAGATGAACAGTTAAATATAAGAATAAATTCTGAGGGCTCCTGTATCCAAATCATCTGTGCTTACCACACATTTTGGCCATGTTTCACCCATATGCTCTACCCTTTCTTTCCTCTCCCCACCCTGTGTCCATTTCTCTAGGAGTCCAAGCAGGAAAGTGTTTCATGAATGTTCCTGATTCTTCACTCTTATTCAAAACACAGAACAGGACTCTCCTTAATGCTCCTTGGAAAGGAAGAACAGAAAGATGCTGCTTCTGAGCTCAGTATGAAAAGTGTAGTAATGGATTAGTAATGTCTGCTTCATGCAGAAGAAAGGAGTATAGAGTCAGGTGCTGCTTCTGGGCTCAGTATGAAAGAAGGCAGCCATGGATTAGTGATGTATGCCTCAAGTATAGGAGGGTGCAGTAGCAGCACAAGGGCTGTGTTATCATTCTCTGATCTAGTCTAACTATTACACAGAAGGAGAAAGACCCAGAAAAGACAAAACTTGCCTAAAATCTGCCAACAAAGCAGTAAACAGTCCAAACTAGAACCCAGGTCTCTTGTCTCTTGGGATGTGAAATAAGACACAGAGAAAGAAGAGAGAGTGCAGCAATACCCCAGGAGGCACTGCTGATAATCGAGCTTGAGGCTGTGAAGGTAGAGGTCCTCTTTGGTCCCAGCCTGCATGCTGGAGAGGCGCAGACCCACATAGAGGCTGGGGTTCAGGTGTTCTAAGGAGAGCTGGTCCATCCAAGGCAAGAGGTGTTGGCCTAGCTTCTCTACCAGCTGGCTGTCCATCTCTGGTATTACTTAGGAAAGAAAATAGTACAAGTAAGATCACAGAGGCATACCACTACCAAGCAACTGCCATCCCCAGGGAATAAATGTCCTCCCTCCCATCTTCACCAAACACATACTCCACTTGAATGGGGAAAGCTACCATATGGAGGCAATAGGTAAAGGGGGAAAGCAGGTGCTCCCAGAGAGCAGTTGGAGTGGGCAAAGGAGAGGTGGTAGGCTAAGGGCAAAGGACGCTGTTGCTAGGCAACCACCTGCCCATCAGGAGCAACAGCAAGACTAGATGTCAAGCTGTAGGGTGTACCCAGGCAACGCACCCCATCTCGCTTGGCCCTCACACCAGATCTTCTTTGTACAAGAGAGGAAACAGAAGTTCAAAATCATGTTGTATCTTTTATGAAGCTGCAGAACCTAGGATGGATGTTACTACAAATGCCCTTGCTCTTTGGTACCCTGCTGAATACATGTTCTACCCATTGACAAAAATGTCACCCTCACACAGCATGTGTTACACATCCAATTTTCAAATGTCATGAACTGCCAACTGGTTCACTGAGGCTGCCTGATGAACTTCTCTGCACATCTCAAACTATTTTCTTGCCACCTGTGTTGAAGTGAAAATGGCCTGAGAGTTTGAGGCAAGTAACTAGCAAAATGTCATATTTTGTAGCTGTTTATCTGAATGCCAGAGAATTTATTTGAGGCTACCTAAGATACTAAAATACCCTAGAAGCTGAAGCCTCAGGGAAATTTCCCAGCTCCAGTTGATGGCTGCCTTCCTCCTTTAGAAAGGGACCCAAGCTCAGAACAGGGTAGCTTAGAGTAGCTTCCCTTAGAGGCATTTTGGACTTTCCTTTCCATTTATTGCCTCCCAGATATTGCTAGTTCCAGTTGCCCAATAGTGGTCTGCAGTGTGCCACATCCTAGGATTCTGAGCAGGCCACTCCTCCTAGGGGACTAAGGAAAGAACTGCCACAGAGTACTCCACCTGCCTCCTGGCCTTGAGCACAGTTCCATCTCTCTATGTTCAGGTCCCATGAATTTATACCTGTTTTTCCAAAAGTCACAGATACCTGCAGCTATAAAGTGACCATTCACAGCTGGGCGTGGTGGCACATGCCTGTGTACCAGCACTTAGGGAGGCTGAGACAGAAGAATCACTGAGTTCAAAGCCAGCCTCAGCAGTAGTGAGGCGCTAAGCAACTCAGTGAGGCCCTGTCTCTACATAAAACACAAAAAATAGGGCTGAGGATGTGGCTCAGTGGTCGAGTGCCCCTGAGTTCAATCCCCAGTACCAAAAAATAAAAAATAAAAAAAGAAAGTGATCATTCACTAGCATGAAACTCTGAACAATTCTTTGCTGCGTGGGGCCAGGCCTGGTTTTGCACTAAACGTTCATTAAGAGAGAGGGTTTTCAGCTGGGCATGGTGGTGCACACCTGTTATCCCAGCAGCTCGGGAGGCTGAGGCAGGAGGATCTCAAGTTCAAAGCCAGCCTCAGCAACTTAGTGAGGCCCTAAGCAACTTAACAAAACCCTGCCTCAAAATAAAAATAAATAAAAAGGGCTGGGGATGTGGTTAAGTGCCCTTGGTTTAATTCTCGATATATATATATATAGAGAGAGAGAGAGAGAGAGAGAGAGACAGAGAGAGACAGAGAGAGTTAGTTTACTTTTCTTGCCTGGGTGCTTGTCTACTTCTGTAGCCTTCTATTTCTCTCTCTCTCTCTCTCTCTCTCTCTCTCTCTCTCTCTCTCTCTGAAGCTCTCTACCTCTGGTCTGTCTTAGTCTCTCCCATAATCTGTTTCTCCATACTCTCTTTTCTTCTCCCATTTCCTGAAACAAGTGAGGGAGGGAGTGCTCTGGCTCCATCCTGGTATTTGACCCCTAGTGTGATGAGTCAGCGGAGGTTAGACATGATAAGATGAGGAGAGGGCTGTAAAGGGAGGCTGACAACCAGTTTAACCTCCTTAGAAGGAAGGAACTGGGTAGATTCATCCAGGCTAATAAAAATGGGCTTTGGCAAGCTCTCTCCCCTCTGGGGCCTCCTGCTCACAGGGGCATCCTGTACATACTATCCTACCAGCTAAACACTGATTGATGTTGGCACTTAGAAACACAGGAGCCGGGCTGGGGCTGTAGCGCAGTGGTAGAGCGCTTGCCTAGCATGCGTGAGGCACTGGGTTCGATCCTCAGCACCACGTATGAATAAAATAAAGATCCATCAATATCTAAAAAAATATTAAAAAAAAAAAGAAACACAGGAGCCCACTTTGCATTGGCATTAGTGCAACAACCCTGTCAATCCACAAGTATGTAGAGCTTTAAGCTAATAAAGCAGGTGCTGTGGGATCCTCACACCACTTCAAGGAGGAAGGCAGGGAAGCACTTTCTGGGTGCAGGAATGAGGATGGGAGTGACTTACTTGGCAGCAGCCAGCTGTACCCCAAATCCCAGTACAAGGTTCTCTAGACCCCAAGAGAAGGGAAGTCCTGTGGAGTCAGGCTGATGGGCTGTGTGGCTAAGTACCAGGCTGGCCAGATGGGCAGGAGGGAAAGTTCTGGCTAGCCCAACTCAGGTCTCCCTGGGGACTGCCTGGACAAGAACCAAGGACTCAGGGATGAGAGGTCTGATTGCCCTTGTGGAACACAGGTCAGAGGCTTCTGGTGCCCAGAAAAGACCCTGGCCTGAAGTTCTAAGAACTGAGTCCAGGAAAGTTCCACGTAGCACCTTGAGCAGATCACTTGGCATCTCTGACTTCTTCACCTGACACTGGACATGTCTGTACCTGCCTGTCATAGTTTCCTGGTTATGTAGATTACAAGGAAGAAAAAACATGTTATAGCCAGAGTCCTAAGATCTCCCTCCTGCTTCCCACCTAGCCCCAGAGCACGAGTGGCCCTGAGTCTATGGACTGAGACTCACAGACTGGTCCTGAAAGGTCCTCCAAGGTCCCTTACGGTCCTTCAAGATGCAACAGAGCCAGAGCAGGCAGCGCCTCTGAGTGTTCATTCACCTCCCTCGGCCTGGAATGCCTGTGCCCACTTCCTTCCTCATGGGCTCCTTTTCCTCCTTTGGGTTTTAGCTCCCAGCCTTTGGAGATCCTTCCCCAGACTCCCTCCCAGAATCAGTGGCTCTCTACCTCCACCCCTGGTTGGCTTCTTCTTTTTTTGGTGGGGAGCGGTAGGGGGGATTAAACCCTGGGGCACTTTACCACTGTGCTACATCCCAACCCTTTTTATTTTTTATTTTGAGACAGGGTCTCACTAAGTTGCTTAGGGCCTTGCTAAGTTGCTAAGGCTGGCCTCGAACTTGCATTCCTCTTGCCTCAGCCTCCTAAGCTGCTGGGATTACAGGCAAGTGCCACCACACCCAGCTTGGTTGGCTTCTTTTGTGGCACTCACCATAGCCCAGTTTGGCACTTGATTGCTTTTGTCTATCCCCTGCCCTAGAATATAAGCTCTAGGAGGGCATGGATTGGAACTATTCTGCTCTATTCTTTTACCAAAGCCTAATATCAGGCCTGGCACAGAAAAACCTCAATAAATGTATGTGGGATGAATAAATTAAATGAATACCTGAATTAATGGAGATATTGTCTGGTGGGGAATTAGACACATAATTAATTTCAACACAGTGTGCCAAAGTGGAGGTCCAGCTAAGCCCAAACTGCTGTGGGAGTCCAGAGGGGCAGGTAAGTTCCCCTATCCCACCTCTCAGTCTCGGTTTCCCCAGATGTATAATGAGGGGGATGGACAAGGTAGTCCTCCCTCTCTGAGACCCAGGAGGAAAAAGGCACAAGATAGAGAGGCTGGCTACTCACCACATATCTCAGCAAGAGCTCCCAGGGCCCCCAACAGGAAGAAGAAGGCTCCAAGGTGTCCCATGGCAGGAGCAGGTGGGCGAGCAGCAGGCGGGAAGAGGGGCAGAATTCTAGGGCTGTCCTCTGGTAGGCTCCTCTGACCACAGCCCAGTCTCTGCTCTAAGAGAAGCAGCTTCCTGTTACTGATTAATCTCTCCACGCCCACCGTGCTGCTAAGTCAGCAGAGAGAAAGGAGAAAAGGTCTGTTACTGAGGGGGAAAGAAGACCAAAGAACAGAGGAAGGAAGGGCAGAGCAGCTTTCCTTGAGTTAGGGGACAAAATGAGAGGAAGGGCCAGTAGAGATCCTGCGGGACAACTTGAAGCCAGTCACATTCTGTCCCTGCTGCTTAAAGAGCCAGGGACCAGCACAGTGTTTGACATCTGATCTGTCCAAGTTCATCCTACTGTGCCTGTTTGCTGTCCCTTCAGCTGTTCCAGCAGTGAACTTTTAGGACTGGGGTGCTTACCTGGTGTTCCTCACAGAAGGAACCCCTCAGAACACCCACCCTGGCTGGGGACAAGGAGCACAACAGGGAGCTGTGGTGGTCACAGGAGCAAGAGCTCTCGAGTCAGCTGCTCTCTGCTGGCCAGCCTGCCCAGAGGGCGGGGGCGGTTCCTGGAACTAGATCAGACTGGCCAGTTTTTTCAACTAACCCAAGGGACCTGGGGTTTCCTGAAGAAGACAAAACAAAACAAGTTAAATAATGAGACTGAATCACTTGAGTTATAAAACCACGAGAAGCAGGGCTGCTTGCCAGGACTAGGAAGTGACTTTTAAGAATTTCTGTAGAGAGAAAGAACAAATGATTCCTCCTGTGCTCAGTCTCACTGGAGACTCAATGTATAGGAGTCAACTAGTGATGGCTATGTGACATACCCAGGTCACTTAACTTCTCTGAGTTTGAAATAATTCTCCGTGTGTGAGAGGAGATTGGACAAGATCATTCTAACAGCTCCCTTTTAGTTCAACATGTGAGGATCTCATGACCATAAAACACCTCTAATCATCTCTAAATGAGATTTTTATTGCAATTATTTAATGGCAAAATGCCAAGGTTCTTGCAAGATAATCTACTTTGTGCCTTTTTATCACAAGTCAAACTTTCAATACAGATAAATATGGAGATGCAGATCTATTTTAAAAAGTACTTGTAAATTGGTACTTTTGGGTATATTGTGTGTTTGTGTGTGTGCGTCTCACTATGTTGCCCAGCTACAGTGCACTAGCTATTCATAAGTGCAATCCCACTGATAGTTGGTAAAGACACCCAGTCATTATAGCACACTACAGCCCGTGGCTCAAGAGACCCTCCTGCCTCAGTCTTCATATTAGGTGGAAGTACAGACACTCATTAGTGTACCTGACCCTGTAAATTTCAAATAAGATAAATTGTCTAGGGCCTGGAATTGTAGCTCAGTGGTAGAGCACTTGCCTAGCACATGTGAGGCACTGGGTTCAATCCTCAGAACCACATAAAAATAAATAAAAGTACTGTGTCCACCTACAGCTAAAAAAAATGAATTAAAAAATATTGTTCACCCAGCATAGTGGTGCACACCTATAATGCCAGCTATTCAGGAGGCTGAGGCAGGAGGATCACAAGTTAAGGCCAGCCTGGGCAACTTAGTGAGACCCTATAGAGTGCTTGCCTAGCATGTGCAAGGCCCTGGGTTCACTCCCCAGTACCATCAAAACAAACAAAAAAAGAAATAGCCACTAAATGGGGGTGGAACTGGGCTGCTTTAGGTCACATGTCCAGGAAAATGAAAAAGAAAAACGAAGTTCATAACTTCTGTTTGAGGGACTATAGCTCAGAAGGTAAAAATTAGCTTGGAGCTGGGCATGGTGGCTCACACTTATAATCCCAGGTCCTTGGGAGGCTGAAACATGAGGATCACTTTAGTCTAAGAGTTTTGGGCCAACCTGGGCAACAGAGAAAGACCCTATTTCAAAGAAAAAAATATAGAGGAGGGTGTTTAGCTTGGAGTGAGAAAGAAAAAGTCTGCCTGTCCACGCATAAGGCTGGTATAACAGGCATGAATAAAGCCAGCTGCAATATTAACAGGAATCATTATTTCTACCAAGGCCACACATGCTTCAGCTGTAAAGTGTTCTAATAACCATGTTCTTTGAGTGACTACTTCTTTTTTTACTGAGATTTTAGTTTTTTCTTCTAAATTCACAAAGTATTAGAAATTTGCTATTTGAAAGTATTTTAGTAAGAATGAAATTTCCCACTCTTGCCTATGGGAGCTAATTCAACACAGAGAAGAAGCCTCAGAGAAGGAATTTATGGACTTTACATTCCACACCTATCTTAACTTTGTAATTTCCAGGAAAACAGGACTGTGGAGTCAGTTTGCTGTCCAGGCCTGAAGCTGACCCTTCACATAGAGCCCTGGTTGCTTTGAGCCTATCAAAAACTGCCTGGTTGATATTTCACCCAACCCCACCTCCCCCCAAGTCCTTTAATAACTTTTGCCTTTGTTGGGTCCATAGTTCCTCTGGTGGGTGGTCTCCCTCACAGTGATGGGTCAACACATAGGACTTGTTTTTTTCCTGCTGGTCTTAGCTGATTGGGACAGGACATAGCCTATGAAATCATCCCAAAAAGAAAAATACAATCGTAGGCATGAAGATGGCATAAGAAGAATGGATATGTCAGGTACACAATTGTATTCTTATATATAGTATACTGCTTAAGTAATTAAAAATGTACATTTATAAAAATCTTATTTTAGAGGCAATTTGTTATGAAGACACATCAGAGGGGACAATTAACTATCCTAAGGTCACAGTTATCAGTGGCCAAGTCACCTTTACCTGCTTCATGCTACTTTTCTGAGGAGTCTTCCATTCCCCTATTTTTTGGATATTAACAAACTTTTTTCAAAGTTATATGGTAAGCCAAAAGACCTGCAATAATCAATGAAATACTGAAGAAGAAAAAGTTGGTGGACCTGTACTAGCTGATTTTAAGATGTTACAGGAATCAAGATGGTGTTGTATTGGTGAAAGAGCAGACAGATTGATCGATGCAACAGAATGGAGAAACCAGAAGTAGGATCATGCAAACAGTCAACTGACATATTTTTTTTTTTTTTGGTATGGGGATTGAACTCTGAGGTGCTTTACCATCCCAGTCCTTTTAATTTTTTATTTTGAGACAGGTTCTTGCTAAATTGCTGATGTTCTCATTAAATTGCTGAGGCTGGCCTCGAACTTGAGATCTTCTTGCCTGCTGGGTCACTGGGATTACAGTGTGTACTACCACACCTGGCTCAACTGACATTTTGATAGAGGAGCAAAGACAGTGGACGATGGAGAAAGCATAGTCATTTCAACAAATGGTCCTGGAACAATTGGATGTTCACATGCAAAAAAAAAAAAAAAATCAACTGCTGGGGTTGTGGCTTAGTGGTAGAGCGCTTGCTTAGCATGTGTGAAGCACTGGGTTTGATTCTCACCACTGCACATAAATAAATGAATAAAATAAAGGTCCATCAACATCTAAAAAATATTTTTAAAAAATCAACCTAGAAATATACTTTATAACTTTCATCAAAATTATTAACTCAAAGTAGACCTAACTATAAAACACAAAACTATAAAACTTTAAGAAGAGACAATGGCTTCTTGATTCAATACTAAAGGCACAGTACATGAAATAAATAACTGATAAACTGGACTTCATTAAAATTAACAACTTCATGCTGGGCACAGTAGCACATGTCTGTAATCCCAGCTATTCTGGAGACTGAGGCAGGAGGACTGTGAGTTCAAGGTCAGCTTGGGCAATTTAGGGAGACCCTGTCTCAAAAGATTTTTTTTTAAAGGCTGAATAGCTGGGTGTGGTGGCCCATGCCTGTAATCCCAGTGGTTCAGGAGGCCGAGGCAGGAGGATCGCAAGTTCAAAGACAGCCTCAAAGAGGCCCTAAGTAACTTAGTGAGACCCTGACTCTAAACTGAAAAAAAAAAAAAGGGGGCTGAGAATGTTGCTCAGTGGTTGAGCTCCCTTGGATTCACTACCCAGTACCATACACACATACACAAAATGCTGAGGAGCCAGGTGTGATGGCGCACACTTGTAATCCCAGTAGGTTGGGAGGTTGAGTCAGAAGGATCACAAGTTCAAAGCCAGCCTCAAGAACTTAGTGATACTCTAAGCCACTTAAGAGACCCTGTCTCAAAATAAAAAATAAAAAGGGCTAGGGATGTGGCTCAGTGGTTAAGAGACCCTGGATTCAATTCCTCGTTTAAATTAAATTAAATTAAATTAAATTAAATTAAATTAAAAGGCTGAGGACATAGTTCAGTGATAGAGCACCCCTAGATTCAATCCCCAGTACTGGAAGAAAAAAAAAAAAAAGAACTTCTGTGAATGACATTATCAAGAGAATAAGAAGACAAGCCATAGACTTGAAGAAAATATTTGCAAAACACATATCTGATAAAGCACTGTTAACCAAAGTATTCAAAGGGCTCTTCAAATACACCTATAAGAAAATGAATGAGCCAATTTTAAAAGTGGGCAAAGAACCTGAACAGACCCCTCACCAAAGATGATGTACAGATGGCAAATAGCATATGAAAATACAGTCGACATCTTATATTGTAAGGACTTGAAAATTAAAAGCAAGATATCACTAAATACCAATTAGAATGGCTACAATGTAAAATATTGACAATACCAAATGCTGATGAGGATGGGTAGCAACCAGAACCCTTATTCCTTACTGACAAGAATGTAAAATGGTATAGCCAACTTTGGCAGATAGTTCAGCAGTCTCTTACAAGGCAAAACAGAGTCTACCTATATAATCCAGTAGTCAACTTCCTAGCTATTCATACAAATGATTTGAATACTTAAGCCCTCACAAAAGTCTGCATGTGAAAGCTTATGATAACTTTATTCATAACTGCCAAAATATGAAAGCTACCAAAGTGCCCTTAGAATAATGGAATGTAGGTGAATGGATAAACAAGTTGTAGTACATCTACACAATTATTTGTTTGTTTGGTGCCAGGGATTGAACCCAGGAGCACTTAACCACTGAGCCACATTCCCAGCCCTTTTTATTTTTTATTTTGAGACAGGATCTCCCTAAATTGTTTAGGGCCTTGCTAAGGTTACCAAGGCTGGCTTTGAATTTAAAATCCTCCTGCATCAGCCTCCTGAGCTTCTGAGATTACTGCGCCTGGCACAATTAAGTATTATTTAAATGAAAATGTGATTAAAAAGAAATGAGTTATCAAGTCACAGAAAGACATGGATGAAATGTAAATGCATATTGCTAAGTGAAAGAAGCAAGACTGAAAAGCCTACATACTGTATGATTTTAATCACATAACATTCTGAAAAGACAAAGCAACAGAGACGGTAAGATCAGTGATTGGCAGAGGAGGAGAGAAAGTTAAATAGGTGAATCGAGCACAAGTGTTTTTTTTTTTTTTTTTTTTTAGTGTGGCAAAACTATTCTGTGTGATAGTATCAGGGTGGATATGTAATGCTATGTATTTTTCAACAATTATAGAACTTTACAGTACATAGAGTAAACCTCCAGTGGTTAGCCTCCTACTATTTATGCAAGTGCATTGAAATTTAAAAAAAAAAATTTTTAAATCACTTAAAAGTTCAGGAGATCCTAAAATAGAATGCAGACTGTGACAATCTAACTGTATTACAGACGCATAAAACAACTCACTGAAGGGGGTTAGGGGAAAGGGGCTGACCAAACTATGAAAATGAGTATTGTCTGTAAGAATAAAGGCAAAAGGATCTAGATCTGCACATAGGCACTATACTCTAGTTGATAAAGTTGTATTCCATGAAGATATGATAATAAATCTGATACTAGAATTAAGCAATTAAGTAAAAGATGGCAGAGAGTGGAAGACAGGTTTCTTACTTTTGGAGTGGGAGTTTATAAACAAGGAGAGGAGGCTAGAATGATTTATATGGTAACAGATTAAAGATGGAGACATCAGTATAAACTTGTGTTTAGTGTAATTGTAGATACAGATGGTTACATATAAGCCGGGCGCGGTGGCTCACGCTTGTAATCCCAGCACTTAGGGAGGCTGAGACAGGAGGATCGCGAGTTCAAAGCCAGCCTCAGCAATGGCGAGGCACTAAGCAACTCAGTGAGACCCTGTCTCTACATAAAACACAAAATAGGGCTGGGGATGTGGCTCAGTGGTCGAGTGCCCCTGAGTTCAGTCCCTGGTG
>PVHX01025351.1:0-22509 GCA_004024805.1 Geosciurus inauris | reverse complement strand
AATCTTTCCTTTGTAGCCTCCAGTCGTATGTATTTTGGAGGGCTAATGTATGTATGTTACATTAAACTATTTATATATTTTTTAATGCCCAGGAATGGGTATGTTATGGTTTTGCTAAGTGTTTAGGATGAAGCAGGTACAATTGACTCTTGTTGTTACCAATGTTAAGAGCCACCTGAGTTCACTCTTGGGGAACTTGTTAGTGCCATCTGCTTTAGGACAGGTCAAGGTGTGGTGCTGGTCACAAGTGGCTTCCCCGGGAAGCAGGAGGGACACAGTTCCCTCTTCGGTGACCTTCCTCTTCATTTTATGGCATTTGATTGGCTCTTTAATTCTCTAATGGTCTCAGAAATCTCCTTGATCAGGAGGTCCTGCGGCCCAGAGATGTGGAGAAGTTCCCTCATTTCTTGGATTCAGGCTGACTCGGAGGGCAAGAGCCAAATACTGGCTTTCTTGGCCCTTTAATTTAATTTTAGTTTTAAGTCTTAATCTTAAACACTCAGCAAGGCAATCTCAGCAGTTACAAAGTAAGGGTACTGGGCTTTAACTTTAAGGTCTATACTATAGGTGGTTGGCTTATTTATTTTAAAATAATCTGGGTTGGTTTGTTCTCAAATTAGTACCTCTGTAGAATGTTAACACAATAGCCATAGAGTTTAAGGAAAATATAAAATAAGATTAATAAGTTTACTTTGTGTAATAGCTATCTTAAAATGTGGGTGATTTATATTATACTTTCTGGTTGAAATCCGAGTAATCTTTACAATACAATCCTTTGAACATAACTTTAAATGAACTAGAGTGTAGCCCACTTTGAAGCCATTGTAATAAGCTGGGAGACAGAACTTTATTTTGGGTAAGGCAGGGCTCCTTGCAAATTCTTAAGGTATCGTAGTTGTGAAGTTGACCTTTGTTTCTTAAATATCATTTTATAAAGTTTAGATACATTGTTTTTTGACTTCACATGAATGCTAGTTAACATAATATGATATTACATTTAAGACATGAATTAAAGAAAGGCTGAGAGGGCTTACCAATCAATAATTGAGAAAATTATCTAAACAGACATTTCTCAAAAGAAAAATACAAACAGCCAACAAATATGTGAAAAATGTTCAATATCTTTAGTAATCAGGAAAATACAAATCAAAACTACACTAAGATTTCCAGTTAGAATAGCAATCATCAAGAATACAAATAACAATTGCTGGTGGGGGAAAATTTATGTTCACACATTGTCAGTGGGACTGCAAATGAATACAACCACTTCGGGAAGCAGTATGGAGACACTTCAAAAGACTAGGCACGGAACCACCATATGACCAAGTGAGCTCACTTCCCGGTATTTATTCAAAATATCTGAAGCTAACTATACTTCTTTTTTAAAAAAAATTTTTTGTAGTTGTAGATGGACAGAATGTCTTTATTTTATTTGTTTATTTTTATGCAGTGCTCAGGATCGAACCCAGTGCCTCACACACGCTAGGCAAGCGCTCTGCCACTGAGCTACAGCCCCAACCCCTAACTATACTTCTTAACTTTTCACTTTCACTCACTTAAGCTTGTGTGTCCTGAGTTTCCATAACTTTGACTTCAAAAGAGCCCTAATTCACATGGTTAAGAAAATTGTAGACATAGTACATAGTTTTTGTTGCTTTAAAAAACTGCCTTGCTGAGTGGGGTGGCTCACTCCTGTAATCCCAGCTACTTGGTATGCTGTGATAGGAGGATCACAAGTTTGAGGCCAGTGTAGGCAATTTAGTAAGATCTGTCTAAAAAAAAAAGGGGGGGGGGGTTTGTGGCTGTAGCTCTGTTGCAGAGAAAGTGCCTAATACTCTCAAATGAAGTCCTGGGTTCAATTCCCAATCCCACCAACACTATCTTTGTGCGAACTAATTCTAGGAAGAAATTTATTTTGTAGGTTGGAATTAATAAAGTGTATTGTTGTAGTAATTTTTGAAACACAACATGAAATATTTGGTTCAAGAATGGCAAAGCCCATGTTTCTCATCTGTTCTTACTTTTTTTTTTTTTTTTTTTGCAGTGCTGAGGATCAAACCCAGCACCGCAAGTCTTCCCACAATTCCTCTTGCTATTCTCCAGACTAGAAAAGTTATTTATTTTTGTACAAGGGATTGAACCCAGCAGTGCTTAACCACTGAGCCACATCTCTAGTCCTTTTTTTTTTGGTACAGGGGTACTTGACCATTAAGCCACATTCCCAGCCCTATTTTGTGTTTTATTTAGAGACAGGGTCTGAGTTGCTTAGCACCTTGCTGTTGCTGAGGCCGGCTTTGAACTCGCGATTCTCCTGTCTCAGCCTCCCTAAGTACTGGGATTACAGGCATGAGCCACCGCGCTGGGCTTCTAGTCCTTTTTTATATTTTATTTAAAGACAGGGTCTCACTGAATTGCTTAGAGACTAAGCTAAGTTGCGGTGGCTGGCTTTGAATTCAAAATCCTCCTGCCTCAGCCTCCCACGCCGCTGAGATTATAGGCCTGTGCCACCGCACCAGGCTAAACTAAGTTATTTAAAATTCCTCAGATGTGCTATAAACTGTCACCTCTCTTGCATTTGTTGTTTTTTCTGCATGAAACCTTTTCTTTAGAGTACCTTCCCTTCCTGGGTAATTTTCACATATCTTCTGCAAGTCTTAACAGAGATGGTACCAACTCCCCTTGTTGAGAATCTAATCTTGAAGCAAAGATTAAATCTGAAATGGAATTAACATGGCTCCCAGGATGACAAGCAGCACAGTGGGCTAGCTGGTCTCTGCCAAGAAGTGGTAGTGGAGCAGTGGAGAGCAGTGCAGGCTGGAGTGCAGTCAGTGAGCACTGGTCTGAGGCAAGGTGGGCAGTGCCACAGGGGAGCCAAGGCAAACTGACCTGCCATCCTGCCACAGCTTGGCGTGGCCCAGTGCAGACACGTGGATCCATGCAGCACTGCAACTCCAGACTCCCTACCAGCCAAAACATGCTGTGATTCAGTGTCTTCAACCTCCCGCTTTCTGAGAAGCGGGAGAAAATGGAAGGGAAACCTGAATGGGATTCAGTGCCAACCAATAGCATTAGTTCTTTTCCAAGCCCTAATTAGTATAAGTTTGGAGCAATGGTATTGGTACTTTTTTGAAACCTTGGTTAGTATAAATTTGGACCAATAGCCTTTGACTCAAATGCTACATAAACCCCTAGACTAGCACATTCAGGCCGCAACCCCTGTTGGATCCTTCTAGCCATGTACAGGAATTTTGTTTCTATGCACACTTGAATAAATCCTACTCTTACACTCATTCATTGTGGTCTCTGGATTTCATTTTTTAAAAATAGTCAGACAAGAACTCAGAAGAAATTGATAGTGAGGTGCTGGGGTCTGTTGCAAGGCGGAAGTGCACAGCCCGCCCTTCAGGGCTGCCAAACGTTTTATGGTTAGGGGCTGCAAAACGTTTTATTCACCTGCAAGCAGAAGCAGAGAATTGAATTTCATCTCAAAACTCTGGTTTCTGAATTACAAGTATTTCTGGAAAATAAGTTCTGAGAACTTAAATCTTTAATTGTGCTCTGCATGTATTATACAATATTTATAAAATAGTAATGAAAGAGTAAGACCAATTTTAACAAATTCAGCACATGACAGAGCAAAACATAACACAAAGACCAAGTATATAAAAGCTATGACAGTTGAAATTTAGAACTTGTAATACAGCAGCAATATTAAGTACTGTAGTCAACTATGTGTTTTGTTGATATACAAAAACTCAGCCTTGAACCTGAGTTTCCCCCTTCCTATTTTTGGTGGTCTTGAGTTAATATCAGTATCTAAAAAATTGATAAATAGATCTTAAGAAGTCCCATTTTGAGGCCGACACCAGCCCCAAAGTGTCTGAGGTTTGAGGTTGCTATCTGCCTCATAAAGAAAGATGGTGGTTTTGTCTTCTGGGAACACAAAGTCATCAGGTTTTCTGAAAAATCCTCCTATGTTACAGAAAAAAAATAACAAAAGAAGAAAAGCAAAAAAAAAAAAAAGAAAGAAAGAAAAGAAAAAAGAAATTCCCATTCTGTCCTCAGCATATGTCTTCAAATATTGCCTCAGTCCTATTCTTTTTCTTCTCCTTTTGAATATATAGTACACATTTTACTGTGTCTCATGCATATTTTACCTTCTTTCTGGTATGTTTCATCTCTTTTCTCTCCATGCATGACTACTCATCTTTAACATATCAAAGTTGACCTTCAAATAATATATCACTTCACATATAGAACAAACTTCACAATACTATTCTTCCCTATTCTTCCATTTCCTTCTTCCCACACTTAGTGCTACTGTGTTATAGCTTGGATCTAAAAATGTCCCCAAAAGAGCTCATGTGTTAGGCAATGTAGCAATGTTCAGAGGTGAAAAGTTTTGATTGTAAGAGCTATAACCTCATCAGTGGATAAATCTTTTTGATTGATTAATAATTTGAGTGGACTACTGGGTGGTAACTGTAGGCAGATAGGGTGTGGCTGGAGGAAATAAGTTCTTGGCTCCTTCCTCTCTGCATCCTGGCTGCTATAAGCTGACAGCTTTTTTCTGCCAAGCCCTTCCACCATGATGTTCTGCCTCATCTCAGGACTACAACAATGAAATTAGCTGATCATGGACTGAAAATGTGAGACCGAGATAACCATTCTTCCTCTTAAGTTGTTCTTGTCAAATATTTGGACACAAGGATGAAAAGTTAACTAACATATATTGCCATGACACATTTTGCTTCTACATATTGTAAATCCAACAAAATGTTACCACTTTTGCATTAGTCAGTTCTTTTAAAGTGATCCAAATATAAGAAAAAAATTATAAAATTTAGTCTTATTTATACTATTTTTAACATTCTTCACATCTTTGTGTAGATACAGATTTCTATCTGAAAATATCACTTTTGCTTGAAGAACTTTAACATTTCTTGTAGTATAGGAATGCTGAAAATACATTCTTTCAGTTTTCCTTTGCTCGAAGAATTATTTATTTTGTCTTTATTTTAAAGGTATTTTTACTGGGTATAGAATTCTGATGGACAGCATTTATGTGAGGGAAAATATTATTAAGTTTCCCAGAAAGTATATGAATCCTAAAAATCTAGTACCTCCTGGTATAATAAGTCATAATTTCTGTTATTGTGTTAAAATATTATATGTCACAGTATTGTTAGCCATATATAAATTATGGGTTTGTTTGAGCCATCGTAAGGCAGGGAGGCTACTTTTCTGGGAACTCCTGGGTGAAATTCCCTGGTTCAAGAAAGCCCAGATCATGTTGGTGCCCTGCCTTAGCTCATAGCCCTAGATTCAAATGCAGCCACCAGGAGATGGGCCCCAAACAACAAAATGTTTTCCCCATTCTTACCCTATTTTCCTCAAGAAGCCTGCCACACTAAAACTTTTTGGTGTATTTCCCCTTAAATAAAGAATCTGGGCCTTTTCCCCTTGTTCAGTTCCAGTTCCTATCAGGAAGACCCACCAGGTGACCTGCCTTTTTATTTTTTAATATTAGTTGTAGATGGACACAATACCTTTATTTTATTCATTTATTTATCTTTATGTGGTGCTGAGGATCGAACCTAGTGCCTCACACATGTGAGACAAGCGCTCTACCTCTGAGCCACAACTCCAGGCCAGTGACCTGCTTTTAAAACTATTTTCTGTCTATTGTTTTCTGTTCCTTATTGATTATTTTCAGACTTCTTATTTTCTCAGTCGGTTCACACCTCCAAGCAGGAATCTGGTAACTCCGGCATCACAGGAATAATAAAATTTCCTTGTTAAATACATTATAATGAACTCTCAGTAAATCTTCAAGATTTTTAATGGCCATTTTAAGTTTTATCATCCACAGACTGTTTTGATGTCCTGAAAGCTGTTGTATGGAATTACAATCCCAAAGTGTTTTGTGTTCATGGAATATTTAGTAGATTCATGGAAGGAATCTGAAAAGTACAGGTTTCTAACTTCAAGATCTTATCATTGTACTAGATAAGAATTTCCAGAATGCTAATGAAGAAACTGGTTGTTTCTTATAATTGCTAACCTAACATCAAGCAGAATAAGAATTAATAACATGGGTGGGACTGAATGGACTGCTGAAGCAAAATTTTTATGACCTTTTGTTTGAAACATTTCTGATTCTTTAGCAGATTTAAGGAAAACATTTTCTTTTTTCTCTTTCATGCTATCTAGAGCTTACAACAATTATGCTTTACACAGAAGTAAAGCATACTTCTGTGAACAAAGATAAAATAATTATTTTTTCTCCCTATCTTATCCCTCTAGAATTTGGAAACTATTAGTTAATATTCTTATTTTCATGGCAATGTAATTATTTGTGTAAGTTCGATAACAATTTTTCTCCCTATAATAGTACACAATTGAAAACACTAATTTTATATTACTAAGTCTCTGACTTAATGATCATGAAAGTTGGCCACCTGTTTATGGACTACCTTCATGCAATTACTGATAATCTGTCCTGTAATACTTTTTTTTCTGTTTTAAATTGTCAACATTATTTTTTACCACTTGCCACACTATATCTTTCATCTGTGCATCATTTCCAATCCTGGAGATATAAATTGTATTGACTTTTAGAGAGTTTTAATTCATTTTATGCATTTTTTTCAACTTTGACTCTGCAAAAGTACATTACACGTTGACTTTGTGTTTAAATAATGGGTGTGTACGTATCTTGAAACTTGTTCAATAAATGAAGAGATGTCCTTTGAGATCTTGGCTCTTTGAACCACACTGCCTATGTAGTAGTAACTAGGTTTTTGACCAATCTTATCAAGACTTGGGTCGTCATTATGGTATTTCAGATGATAGCAGTTATAAAGCTAAGTGTACACAATTACCAACCACATTGATATTCATTCATAAAATTTCCTTTTTTTACTTGTTTCTCTATAAATACCATCCATCTGCTAATAGTTGTTACACCAGTGCGACTGTCATTAGTATACCTGAATGCTTATGCTTGCCAAAATGTTATTGACATGTTATTCTGTGGTCTATGAAGTGTTCTGTCCTGTTTTTATGTTTCTCAAATTCCCTTTAAACAATGTAAACAAATGTGTTTTTAAGAATTTTAATTTTTTCCCAGAATTACATTTTTAGGGTTTTTTTGGTACCAGGGATTGAACTCAGGGGTACTCAACCACAGAGCCACATCCCCAGCCCTATTTTGTTTTTTATGTAGAGACAGGGTCTCATTGAGTTGCTTAGCACCTTGCCCTTGCTGAGGCTGGCTTTGAACTCGCGATTCTCCCGTCTCAGCCTCCCAAAGTGCTGAGATAACAGGCATGCGCCACTGTGCCCGTCCATTTTTAGGGTTTTGATCCTTTAGGATTTTAGATCTTTCAGGATTTTCAACATTTGGGATTATGGTGGTCACAATTGTGTCTCTTGGGGTTAAGGCCCAAACCCACTGTAATGCCCAAGCTCAGGAGACCACCAGAGACCACCAGGAGTCCGATCCCGATTCAATCACAACAGGGGTCTTTATTTTTATTACAAGCTGGAGCAGGGACCACACACCTTCACCGACACAGCGGGGTAGGAAGGTGCGGCCCCAAACAATGGCCGAGCAGGTTTTTATATGGGGAGGGGACAGGTTGTGGCACTGGACATGATGTATGCATCGCATCATTGCACAAGCACCAATTACAACTATACAGCACCTATGGCGACAGTATTGACCATTCAGAATCTGGGGGGTGCTCATTACACTTGGCGGGACCCAATCATGACCTTAGAGAATCTTTTGAAAATGACCAACTACAGGTGAGTTTAAAGGGCCCACGTGGGGTTTAGGCAAGCGGTGAGTGAGTGATGGGCTAGTTTGTACAAAGTAACTCTCTACAGTCTCCTAGACCCTGACTCAGACCTCAGGAATGCCAGGTGTATAATTTTTAACCTTTGATTGGCTGCTCTGAGGGTGATCCGAGAGGGGCTTTAGCTTTGAGCAATGTGTGGCTTTTCCTGGGATCTAAACTCAGGCCTACTAGTCTTTCTGGAGGGTCTGAAGCCTGTCATGGAGTTTATTTATCTCAGGTCTTTTACCACTTTAGTGACTCAAGAAATGTCAGGATGAAGACAGGTCTGGAAGTAGGAAGCCCAGACACATTGCAGTAATGCAGACAAGGGAGATGAGTGCCTTAACCTAAGGCTGTGGCATAGAGATGGAGAAATTTTTAACATCGGAGAATTAAAGGATTTGATGACTGATTAGATGTGAGACATGGAGGAAGTAAGCAGGTGCATAGAGGTGTACTTCCTACACAAGCATTATAGGAGGGCAGATTGGCAGAGGGGTGGAAGAAGATAAGGAGTTTAGCTTTAGATTTGCTGACTCTGAGAAGGATGTTAGATCTCTAGGGAGAGGTATTTAGTAGGCAATTGGATATTCCTATTCATTCCCTGAGGGCCTTATAGTTTTGTTCCTGACTGCTGTAACCCTAGGCTTAGCACAGAAACTAGCTCTTAACCTTGATTGAATAAACAAAGGAATCTGGTCAAGAGTTAGTAATTTGGAAGAAGGGTTCAATTTGGTGGTCACCTTAGAGCTTATGCGACATCACAGGAGTGAATGAGATCAGTTTGATGATGGCTGCAGGACTGAACTCCCGCTTCAAAATCTTTCTGGATAATAAACCCTTGGAATGATAAGCATTCATGGAAATGTGGCCTCAGACCAGTACTTTTTATAACATCTACGTTTTAAAATAAAGACCTGTTTTACTGCAGTCCAGCATACCTAATAACATTTTATTAACTTTATGGTCATACACTCAAACATTAATATCTGTCAAAGTGGTTTTAGTTGGGGTGGGGTGGGGCGGGGTTGACCTCAGCGTCCCACCTTCAGGTGCCATCGGCGTCTTCACGTCCTCACGTCCTCGCTTTTCACTACTCCAAGTTCCAATCGCTTATCAGTGGCTGTCTCAGGAAAGCGCCCAGGAACCAGTACCTGAGCGAGGATAGGCAGGGGGCGGCCCTCGAACCACTCCGCCTGCTGACGCGACATAGGCTGACATCACCTCAGGCCCGCGCCGTGCAATCACAGAGCGCGCCGCCTCCGCCGCCACTCGGCGTCCGTACCTCCCGTCCCGAGATCCCTCCGCCGAGCCCCTCCCACGCCGGTTGCCGGCTCGCCACACCCCAGGCGCAGGCTTAGGTGGCCCGCGGTTCTCAGGGAGTGATCGTCTCTTAAACCGACTTCGTTTTAGTCCCTGGATCCCTTGTGCCACAGACGCAGCCCGCTTCCTCAAGTCCTATATCTGGCGCAAGGAGACCTATGTGTCGTGGAGCACCTCTGAGGGCGTGGCCAGCGGTAGGCCGCGCCCCGTTTTGTGACGCACGTGGTGGCGCGCGGGGGAACGGTGGGTGTGGGTGGCTGTGGGTTTAGTAGGAGACCTGGAGGTGTGCCCCGTCTGTTAGCAATTCTCGCTCCGTCTGCTCGGAGGAGCGGCGGCGACCTCGGCGTCCACTGTCTGCATTGGAGCGAAGCGGCGGCAAGGATGGTGTTGCTGGGCTTGCTGCAGGCTGGCGGGTCCGTGCTGGGACAGGCAATGGAGCGGGTGACTGGAGGCAACCTCCTGTCCACGCTGCTGATCGCCTGCGCCTTCACACTCAGCCTGGTTTATCTGTTCCGCGTCGCTGTCAGCCACCTGGTCCCACTGCCAGCCGAGGCGGTACGTGCACCTCGGGAGTCAGGGAGCGATCAGCCACCTCGACGGCGGAAGGGCTGGCAGGTGCCCTGTACACGGCAGTGACTGGCTCCCAGGCCACGCCGGCGGGTCTCCGGAGGCGGTCGTCTCGTGGTCCTGTCGCTGGAGGCAGCTGCGGTGATAGCATTGCTTCTGGTGTCTGTGGCAGTCGCGACCGCCGTGTCCTTGCAGACCTTGGTGCTGGGGGCCATGCTGGCCGTCGTGATTCCAGCGGTGCCCCTGGCGGCTCTGGCCACGTGCCTGGTATTGGCCGGTGTCTTGCTGCGTTTGTGGTCATAGTGATGACTGTATGGGCTGCAGCAATGGTGGCCTTAGTGGTGTTGGCTGGTCTGGTGGTCCTGGCCCTGGCTGTGGTCCTGAGTGTCCTGTGGCCCTGCTGGCCTTTATTGCAGCATTGGGGCCCTTGATTGAGGGCCTAGATGGAGATTCTATTGGTAGCTGTCCTCTTCCAGGAGGCTGCTTTGTGTGGTTCAGTGACCTGTTGGCTATGGCATTGCCCCTAATGGCAATCCCTGTCAAGAGGGATGTATTAAGTTTGGGAATGAAGGGTAGCTAGAGTGCGGTAAAAGCTTTCCTTTACTGTTAAAGTGTCAGTTTCTCTGATACAGTGATTTCTTTGATCACTAGCTTTAAATCTCCCAAATATTTTTGATCAGTGCAACGTTAGCAATTGAAAACTCTTCTGACAATGCATTGTACAAACTAAGTACATTATATTTAGCACTAAGTTCTAAATAGGTTTTAAAATAATTTACCATAACAGGAAGGAGGCAGAGTTACTATTATTGTTTTTCCTACACAGGCGATTTTTGAGGAAGTGATTTGTCTTTGGAAAGACAGGTACCTTTAGTGTTTAAGATTGTTTTGTTATCTCAGGAGTGCTGTGAGGTTGTGGAGCTCCCTTCTGTTTGAGACCACCAAATATCTGAAGAGGATCATCTTCTTCATCATTGCAGGTTTGGTTTCCAGGAGACTTACTGTTGTGTCTGTGGGTCTCACTTTGTGGCATCTAAAGTACCTTTTATGTTAGAAAATTCCTGGTAGAATTGATTTACTGTGAAAATCAGAGGCTGGGCATGTAGCTCACTGGTAGAGTACTCGCGTAGCATGTGTGATGCACTGGGTTCAACCCCCAGTAACCACCACAGCCTGCCCCCCCAACCCCCAAAAATTTAAAATTAAAACAAAATTAAAGTTAGTGCATCTAGTTCATTTGCAGAGAGAAATGCATGCAATGTGTTACTTTTACTGTAAACGTCACTTAAATAGTTCCCTTCTTTCTATACCTCAGGTTACTGTTTGGCTTTTTCTGTTCTTTCCCTCGGCAAGATTCTGGGATTACAGCTGAGTGGTTGAAGTGAAGAAACAGTGACTTAATTTCCTTGTTTGACTGCTTGCTTGTTTGTTTTTTCTTTTTCTAGTAATAGTTAGAAAAGTTGCCTGGAGCCACCGGTACTATTGCACATTCTTGATAGTGTCCATCATTTAAAATTGTGGTACCTTTGTTTCTCTAGTCGTTTATCTTATTTCACATTTTGAGTTTCTCTTCTTTTTAACTATAGCTATTCTCCTAAATATTGACAATTTGGCTGTTCTTAAGTTACTTTGGATGCTTCATTTTTTGGTAATTTTTAATTTTATTTATTTATTTAAATATTTTTTATTTTTTGGTACCAGGGATTGAACTCAGGGGTACTCCACCTCTGAACCACATCCTCAGTCCTATTTTGTGTTTTATTTAGAGACAGGGTCTCATTTAGTTGCTTAGCACCTCACCATTGCTAAGGCTGGCTTTGGACTTGCACTTCTCCTGTCTCAGCCTCCCAAAGTGCTGGGATTATAGGCGTGTGCCACCGCACCCAGCCACTTTTTGGTAACTTTTTAAAGTATTAATAGCAAATTTAATTTAATTGGTCATGAAAACTAAAGTGGGTTTTTCTCTTAAAATGAGAACTTCTTATTTTTTGTTTTCTCTTGCAGAAAAGTCCACCATACATTTTCTCTCCAATTCCATTCCTTGGGCATGCTATAGCATTTGGGAAAAGTCCAGTTGAATTCCTAGAAAATGCATATGAGAAGGTAAGTCTTCCAAACAATTAGAGGAAAAAAAAACTAGTTTAGATAGTGCTTTTCAAAGTTTTCTTATAAATGACAGCACATTGAAAAAAAAACTGTGATCTTATACTTATTGACAGTATAGAAATCATAAAATTGAAGCTGCTCTGGTTTAAGACATTGGAGAGGCCTTTAAAACCTACCCTTTTCGATTCTCCCCTTGTCCTGCGGGTAGTTCTCTGAGATACCATTAAGGAAGCCTGTAGTTCTGGTAACTTACGGTATAAAAACCACTGTTCTACAGTTTGTTTTCACTGAATGTAGTTAAAATTGATAAAACTGACCGTGATTTTTCTTAATCACACATCTAAAGTTTTCTAACCTGTTCTATACATGTTCCGTGATTTCATTCCCACTTGGATGACCCTTATAACACCAGAGGCACTCAAATCTTTGCCCTTCTCTTTTCTAATGAGCTTTGCTATATCAATTCAATTATTTACTCCATAGTTGTCCTTTAGATCTATTAATTAGTGCACCTGACAATCTTAATTTAGGCCCCCTAAGAACATGCCTTCTCCTGGTTTGCTTGTGAGACTCCTTTGATTATAACCATTCTTTAACTTCATTAGATCTTCTACTCCATTTTGTTCTCATTTACTTTTCTCATCAGTCAGTCTTGTTTCTTCCTTTTTCTACTTTGGGTCTGGGTCCCATCATTTCAGTTATGTTCTAATAGCTTCAGTTTCTTTGTCCCTGGATCTTGTTTCTGGGCTTACCTGGAAAAATTAACTGGGAGGCTGGGGAGCTGGGGGGCACTTACTCATTTTCTTCCCTGTGCTAGATTAATTTCTTCCTGATTGCCTACCTTGCTGAAATTTGAATTCTGCTCAACAATTCAATGATGTTCTTGTGAATACCTTAGTTTCCCACTTATCTCAATGAGAAATTCACACCTTCACTTTTCTAAACTTCTGAATCTTTCGATTTCTTTATCAAAGTAGATGACTTTGTCTCCTATTTAAGCTCTTTAATGAGCTGGGCACGTTGGCACATGCCTGTAATCCCAGTGGCTTAGGAGGGTGAGGCAGGAGAATCACAGGATCACAAGGTCAAAGCTAGCCTCAGCAACAGTGAGGTGCTAAGAGACTCAGTGAGACCCTGTCTCTAAATAAAATACAAAATAGAGCTGGGGATGTGGCTCAGTGGTCGAGTGCCCCTTAGTTCAATCCCTGGTACCTCCCTCCCAAAAGCTCTTCAGTGAGAACTCACTTTTGAACATACAAACCTACTTGTCTCTATTCTCTTTCTTCCTATCACAGTAATAATTTAAAAACATTTACTTTGTGGCATGATTTGATGGTTTCCATAATTTTTTTCACTGAAGCATCACAAAAACTCAGGTATATCCATTTTATAACAAAACTGAGAAACAGTGGTTATATAATTTGTTCTTGGGCTCTTCACTAGCCAGTGGCAAGTTAATATTTACACAAATTCTGATTTCTGGGCCTATGCTTATAATAATAATAATGATGATGGTAATAATAATAATAATAATAGAAAATAAGTCATATTTACTACAGCCAAGGTACTCTTTTGCCCTCAATGTATAATTTGTATAAATTAGGTATATAACATAATTTTGGGCTAGAGATATAGCTTAGTAATAGAGCACTGGCCTAGCATGTGTGAGGAATCCCTAGCACTGCAAAAATAAATAAGCAAAGAAGTAATCTTGACAATAGCTCTGTTAATTAAGTTCTATTTTTATTGTTATCATTTTCTAGATGAAGGAAATAGGCCCAGCGAGGTTAAGTTTTCTCACTTTAGGTCCAAGGTCACATAGCTAATAGGTGGAGGAACTGGTACTGGAATCCAGGCAGTCTAGCTTCAGAATCTGGTGTTCTAGCTTATTATGTACTGTCATCTTAATTTTATAAACTTTTTGCCTCCTTTTGGAGGCCAGCCTCTATCCATCATTTGTCCCACAACATTATCTATTTTTTCCCTTAATATGTATCTTCTCTCTTGTATGGATCTTTCCCTTTTTCTGTGAAAAATTTTCAGTGTCTTTATATCTAAGAAAATCAAAGCTTCTCTTCATTCTGTCTTCATTCATTTGGCTCCCCCTTCCATGACTTGTCTACTCACTTTTCACAACTCCCGTTTATCTACTTGTCAGTCCACTCTAGTCTCTTCTTACCCCTTCACCAGTGAGCTCTATGTCACTAATCCAGTGAACTTGGCTTTTTTGACTATTTTTTTTCTAACTCAGTTGTGGGTAGATGGCAGACCATAGGCTGTTGGGGTTCTCTGAGGTTTGGTCCTACATCCCTACATCTAGGTGATCTTGTCTATTTGCAGCTTTTAGTTACTGGCTGTGTGTAGATGGCCAAATTGATGTGTGTAGCTGGGGTCTCTTTTCTGAGCTATAAACCTGGATGTTGAACTTTCCAACTTTTATATGATTTTTTTCTCTTATTCTCCAAGGCATCTGAAATCCAATATTTCTTATTTTTATTTAACCACTGAGTTTTCTCTCTGCTATCCTGGTTGTCCTATTCTATTCTTATTATTTTTTTATAGTTTTGTAATGTACCAGAAGCATAAAGTTCCTTCTTTATTTTTTTTTAAATTGTTTTTAGTTGTAGATTGGCACAATATCGTTACTTACTTATTTTTATATGGTGCTGAGGATTTAATCCAGTGCCTCACATGTGGGAGGCAAGCACTCTACCACTGAGCTACAGCTCCGGCCCATAAAATTCCTTCTTGATAACTTTGCTCTGTATTAGTCTATCACCATGTCTGTAGATTCTGTCTCCAGAATAACTTGGTTATCTGTCTGCTTCTGTTTCCCCTATTTCACCATTACCTTTTGCTAAGTGCTTATCATCAGATTTCTGCATGTTTTCTAACGCAGAAATCTCTTTTGCTCCCATCTCTCCATTCTTTGCACATAGCAGACAGAGGGCTCTTTTCAAATATACATAGATCAGTGTGTTTTCCCCACATAGTTTAAAACTTTCCTGAGGCTTCCTATGCTTGCAAGGAAAAACTTCCTTAATATGATTTATCAGGCTCTTTGTAGTCTAGACCTTACTTAACTTGACTCTTATCTCATCCTTTCCCTCTTTTTCTCTCATCTTTAATCCCTTTGTGCATTTTTGACTGCCAAGCTAACTCCTGCTCATCCTTTTAAGTTTCAGCCCAGGTGTCCTTTTCTCTTTAGGTGCTGCTTTTTTAGGTTCTCTCATCACAGAGTTGCTTTCCTTTGTGTAATACTTGTACCATTTGCAGTTTTATATTTGTTCATGTTGATTATTTGATAAATTTGTATCTTTTCCAAGGGAAAAGAGTCTAAGACAATATTTTTATGATTATATTCCCAGAGCCTAGTCTTTAATAATAATAAAAACACTGCAAGGTAAATTTTTTTTTTTGTACTGGGGATTGAACTCAGGGGTACTGGACTACTGAGCCATATCCTCAGTCCTATTTTGTGTTTTTTTAATTAGAGAAAGGGTCTCACTGAGTTGCTTAGCGCCTCACTATTGCTGAGGCTGGCTTTGAACTTGTGGTTCCTCCTGTCTCAGCCTCCCAAAGTGCTGGGATTACAGGCATGCACCACCACGCCTGGCTTCTAATGTTTTAATGATAGAAAACACTTTCAATATAAACAGTGAAAAAAGTAGAATAAAAAATTGTATTTATACTATATTTGCAACTGGATGAATATAATTATAAATTGGACACAGATGGGAAGGTAAAGTATGTCAAGATGAAAAAATTTGTTTTAAGATTTGTGCATGTTTTATATTTTTTCAATAATGTATGATTTAATAAATTAATATCTTGGTGCTCTTTCTCTTTTTGTAACATAACTGTGGGTCCTCTTCTCTTTCTAGTATGGACCTGTATTTAGTTTTACCATGGTGGGCAAGACATTTACTTACCTTTTGGGGAGTGATGCTGCTGCACTGTTTTTTAATAGTAAAAATGAAGACCTGAATGCTGAGGATGTCTATGGCCGTCTGACAACACCTGTGTTTGGGAAGGGAGTTGCGTATGA
The DNA here is from genome assembly GCA_004024805.1 of Geosciurus inauris. NCBI lineage: Eukaryota > Metazoa > Chordata > Mammalia > Rodentia > Sciuridae > Geosciurus > Geosciurus inauris. Next base: position 6,621 of record PVHX01025351.1, on the reverse strand, counting down.
TGTGCCTAATGCAGTAAGTGACATTTATTTTGAATAAAGACCATTCTATGCTATAGTATTTTATCTAGTGTAGTATTATACATTTAAAATGTAGAAACAGTTCATTCCTTGGTTTAGAAAATATGAAGAAACATGATACATTTCAAAGAAGAAAAACCACGTGTAACTCATAAGGAATTTTGCATTATATTTGGTGGTATAATCTAAGTAATTTTAGAGGGCTTCTTACACAAAGAAATGGAATCAGCAATCATTTAGCATATTGAGAAGGTAATAAGGAAATCCTATTGTTTCATCAAAAGGACTTCCTATCTATCCTTTCCTGTCTGAAATTTTAGCCTTAAGAGCTTTGAGTTAGAAATTGCTGACTTCACAGGTCCTTTTTAATGGAGCTACTTCAGGTGTGAGATATGTTTGCGTTTTTCCCATCAAAAGTGCAAGTTAAAATGTTGTAAGTTGAATTAGGTTAATTGGCCCAGCTGCTTGGTGTAGGCTGTGGCTATGATTCTTAATATTCATAACTCCAGGCTGAGGTTGTGGCTCAGTGGCAGAGTGCTTGCCTCGCACATGTGAGGCACTGGGTTTGATCCTCAGCACCACATAAAAATAAATAAACAAAATAAAGACATTGTGTCCATGTATAACTAAAAAATATTAAAAAAAAATCATAACTCAGTACCTAAGTATAGTAGTTAAGAATAGACAATAAAATGTTATTTTGGGGGTTGGGGGAGTTGTGGAGAAATGAATGGTTTCCCAAGTTCAAAAGCAAGGGCCTTGGAAAATCCCTCTGCTTGGATTTATCTATTTTTTTCTCCCACACATTTTATTAGACTTCTAAACTATAAATGCCCTGAAGACTTTACCATTAGTTGTCATAGTATAAATTTGTTTTTTCAGACTGTTCTAATTAAACTTCTGGAAAATAATGTCAGTGAGGGATCATAATTTTTGGGGGGGAAATAAAATAGAGTATATAAAGGAGGATAAAAATAATGTCAAAGTGTAATGGGTGGTTGGGAGATTGTCTTGGCATCTTGGTTGTTGGGTTGGAATACTGGAAGTTAACCAGAATAGGAAAAAGGAGCCCTCGAGTAGCAGGGAAAGGGTCTGTGGGAAGGAAGAGATTCCCAGTAGATTTCTCTAGGATCTAGGCATCTTTTTTTCTACTTGTTATATGCATAGATGCTCTAAGTTACTAACATCTGATACAGTTTAAAAAATTTTTTACTCCGTTTATTTTCAATTTTTAAAAATATTGTTTTGAATGTTAGAATAACCTAGTGGATCTTATGATAAAACAAGCATATATTTTAATGCCTTATATCTTTATTATTATTTTTCATTTGAAGGTTTTCTTGGAGCAGAAGAAAATGTTAAAGAGTGGCCTTAACATAGCCCATTTTAAACAGTTCGTTTCTATAATTGAAAAAGAAACAAAGGAATACTTTCAAAGTTGGGGAGAAGGTGGGGAAAAAAGTAAGCAAAATGTTTTCCATTTGTCCTATTCTACTTTTCTGTGAATAGAAATGTAGAGTTATGTATGTGTGGATATATAAGGCAAATTACCATGCATGTAGAACTGCCTTGGATTTAATGAGAGGGACATTTTTTGATGACCTGGAGTTGCAACTGTGAATCCAATCTTTATACTGGCTTATAGTAAGTGTTGCCTTCAGCATGGCCATTATCTATAGTAGGAAGCTCTATAGCAGGAAGCGGCATCTCTTCACTGGGCAGCAGACTGCCACATTCTGGGTTTGGGCTTCAGCTTCTACAAAAGGTCTAGAAACTTGGTTTTATTTTTAGGATACCTTAAATTGATTGATACACACACACACACACACACACACACACACACACTCACCTCACATGTGTCGTATGTTATATATAATTATATGTTATATATAATTTTGTATATACATACATATGCACATATAGATACATATACATACACATATGCATATATAAAATTATGTATGGCAAATATATATTAATGTAAATAGTGTATGATATATTGATATAGACAAAGTATTACTAATACAATACATATATATATAGATTAATAATATATACAGACGTAATTGTTTTGATATATTTTCTAACTATACAAGAAACGGATGTGTGCATTAGAATGCCAATTAAATAAATACATGTGAGACATGTGTTTATAGCATCAAGAAGACCAAAACATTTACTGATCTGTTTTTGCAAATCTAATTGGAAAGCCAAATGCTAATTAGAAGTTCATTTGGTGAATGTGGAATTAAAGAACAGGGAATGAATTGGATATACTTAAGAGTGTGAGCATCATCAGATTGTGTGTGCTGGACACATGTCTCTGGTGTTGTGGTGTGCTGATGGGTGATTAGTTAAAGTTTTCTTTTATATATAGTCAACACTTCAATTTTTAGTCCTGATCTTCCTACATTTGACTTGGGAGAAATCCAGTCTTGGGTCTTTGATTACCACTCCTTTGGAAGTTACCTCATTATTGTCCTCATATGCTCTAAATGACCTTTTGGCTGCTTTTGTTTTGTGCTGACCTGGAAATAACATAACCACATTAATTTAAAGTGCATTTTATCTTTTCAAGATGAAGAAGAGCTCATTAATGAGGTTTAGAGATACCTCTGTTTTGGATGTCTAGAGGAGCTGGGTATGTCCTGTAATGGGCTTATTGCCTTCAGCGTTCTGCATAGCCATGTAATCTGTCAGAAGACTTTTTTTGTTATATGAATGGGATCTTGTTCTTGAGTTTTTTTTTTTTTGGCAGGGGGTACTAGGGATTGAACTCAGGGGGGCACTCAACCATTGAGTCACATCTCCAGCCCTATTTGGTATTTTATTTAGAGATAGAGTCTCACTGAGTTTCTTAGTACCTTGCTGTTGCTGAGGCTGGCTTTAAAGTTGCAATCCTCCTGCCTCAGCCTCCTGAGCCGCTGGGATTATAGGCGTGTGCCAGTGTGCCTGACTTGTTCTTGAATTTTTAAATTCTTAATTCTTCATAATCCCTTTATATCTTCAAGAAAATAATATTTAAAGACTTTTTGGAAATATTAATGACAATGTTCTTTTAACCCCTAGATGTGTTTGAAGCTCTTTCTGAGCTCATAATTTTAACAGCCAGCCATTGTTTACATGGGAAGGAAATCAGAAGTCAACTGAATGAGAAGGTGGCACAGCTGTATGCAGATTTGGATGGGGGTTTTAGTCATGCAGCTTGGCTGTTGCCAGGTTGGCTGCCCCTGCCTAGTTTCAGGTATGGATAAAGAAGATAATACACCTACTAATTTAATTTTGTGCAGTTATTCTAATGTTGGTATGCTTTTCAATTTGGGGAGAATATGAACTGCCATTCTTTTATAAGAGTTGAGAAAAAAAAGAATTGAGGACAGGTTTTTTAAATAGAGTGAGCTCACTTAAAGTAAGTTTTAATTTGTTAAAAAGGTGATTTATTGTCTAGTCTAATATTTTACAGCCTAATTATCTTACATATCCCTTGTACTCAGGAAAGTCTCTGAACTGACTCAGCTCTCCTTTAAGTACTTGTTTTGAAGGTTTCTGATGGTTTTGTAGTATGTATATTATGAAATTTCTTTTGAAGACCTGTGCCTTTATTTAATTTTTTCTTTGTCTTCTTGCTAACTGTACTATAATGCTAAGACATATTGCCCCTAGGACTTGTACGTATCTTGCATATTAGTCTTTCTGTACCTTTGCTGAGTCATTTCTGTTTAGGTGAGAGATGGGAAGGAGTTAAGTTGGTATTCCCTTTTCCTTCTATCTAGTTGCAGAATAAAGGGGTGGGAGTAGAAGGAAAAGGTAGGAGGGGTTCTCTATAGAGTTCTTGGCAACTCTTAACATCTTATATTTGTAAGGAACTTTGCAGTTTTCAAAATGCTTTCTTATATATATGTTAGAACACCCAGCACAGCTTTTGGCCCATTGTAGGTTTTCCATAAATGTGCACACAGCCTATTTCCCCTTCCCTATCTTCTGGATGAGGTCAGAGTTTTTGAGCTTGATATGATAGCTCTCTGTTTTACTTGAACCAACTGATTTAATCAAATTCTTTCATTTGCTTTTTAAAATTTTATGTATGTATTGGTGCTGGTGTGAGGTGCCTAACCCAGAGCCTCACACATACTAAGCATGTGTTTGAGCTACACCACCCCTCCATTCACTTTCTTAGACAAGCCTTATGTTTTCCTGTCTCTGCTGTGTTCACTGTCTTCTTGCTTTCTGTACATAGTATCACAGATGATCCTTAGCAAGTCTTGCAAGTAAAATAAAGCAGGGCAGGACTTTTTATTAGAGGGCTTGATTAAGAGTGGGGCTTGGGAGCCAGATTGACTGTTTTTAAATTTCAGCTCTATTGTTCATTGACTATGTGATCTTATGCCACTACCTGTAAATTGAGGACAGTGGTGTCTGTGAACACAGTACTTGATACTAGTGAGTTACCCTCCCTGTTGAAAGGTTAAGTTTTGGGAGTTGAAGCTTGTTTTCTGACTATATTACTATTTTCCCCCTGCAAAACCGATATTGTTTAGAAAATGAAAATGTCAAATTGTTTAGAAGAACCAGAGTGACCCTTCTCCTTCAAGAATTGATTTGGTAAAAATTGGAATTTCATGTTAACTTAAAAGAGTATTCTACTTTCTGTTGAACTGGAAAAAATGCTTCTAAAACAATTTCATGTTTGTTTTAGGCTTTTAGTTAGAAAACAGTATATTAAGAATTTGAGCTATATATGATAAAGCACTGTTCTTACCTTAAAGGCTATAGAAAATTTTAGCCATATAAGATATTTATGACCTTTTTTTGTTTTTGGTACCAGGGATTGAACTCAGGGCCACTTGACCACTGAGCCACATCCCCAGCCCTATTTTGTGTTCTATTTAGAGACAGAGTCTCACTGAGTTGCTTAGCACCTCACTATTGCTGAGTCTGGCTTTGAACTCGTGATTCTCCTATCTCAGCTTCCCAAAGTGCTGGGATTACAGGTATGTGCCACTGCACCCAGCTGACTTTTTTCTCTTGGTTCTGAGTTTTTGCCAATTATTTTAGGGTCATTGAAGTTAGATAAAAACAGTTGCCTTAAACTAGGTCTGAGTTTTCAAAATGAATTTGATCTTGGAAAGTGTGACTTTATTTTTAAAAAATTTATTTTTAAATACAGACGCAGAGACAGAGCTCATCAAGAGATCAAGAATATTTTCTATAAGGCAATCCAGAAACGCAGGCAGTCAGAGGAAAAAATTGATGACATTCTTCAAACTCTACTAGATGCTACATACAAGTAAGAGCTATTTAGATCGCATATTAAGTTGAAGTTGGAAACTACACATTAAAATATAGTTAAACAGCATTTCCAGTTAGAAAATAAGGATGTTGGCAAAATAAGCCAGTAGCTATGATCTTTGGGACTTTTAAAATTGTTGAGACATACAATATTGGGATCTTATGCCTTACTGGCATCCTAGTGACTAGGTGTGGTGAAAATATGCTAATAAATGGTAGTGAAGTCTTCTGTAATCAAAATCATGTCTTCTATTGGTTGATTCTTTGAGGGGGGAAAATACTGACTTCTGGTAGGCAGATGAAAAAAGGATATTATATACTTGTATAAAGTATTTGTTATGACCTTTTATTTAAACGTTGAGGCATGAAATTTGTCTGCCAAAATGTTGTTTGTGCCTGTGGTTCATTCTGTAGGGATGGGCGTCCTTTGACAGATGAAGAAATAGCAGGGATGCTGATTGGACTCCTCTTGGCAGGGCAGCATACATCCTCAACTACTAGTGCCTGGATGGGATTCTTTTTGGCCAGAGATAAAGCACTTCAAGAAAAATGTTTTTTGGAACAGCGTGCAGTCTGCGGGGAGGATCTTCCTCCTTTAACTTATGACCAGGTTGGTTGGAGTTTTTGCTGTCATTGCTGCCTTATAACTTCCGAGTATCTGTGGTTAATTTGTTCACTTTAAAGGGAGAAGTTGAGGTTTTCTGTATTTACACTTTAGCTTAAATTGATGTTCCTCTATTTTTAGAAAATTCCCCATTTCCTTGCCTAAAATATCCTATTACTGCTTCTTTTCCTTAAACTTTATCAGATATGTTTTAGGCGATTCCTGAGAGATCTCTGGGGTTGTTTCTTTTCTTTTTTTTTTTTGTATTTGTATACAGAGATGAATTATTTTTATTTTTATTTTTTTTATTTAAATGCGTTTCAAGTCATAGTACATAAACAGAGCTCAGTTTTTCCATTTCTCTGGTTGCAAATCATAAAGAGTCACACTATTTGTGTCTTCATACATGCACCAGGGGTAGTAATGACCCATTCGATCAATCATCATTACTATTCCCATCCCCCCCCTGCATCCAGAGTTCCTCCATTTCTCCTATGTTTCCCGTTCCCACCCCCCTTATGTATCCTCATCCACTAATGAGAGAGAACATTCGGCATTTGGTTTTTTGGGATTGGCTTACTTCACTAAGCATAATGTTCTCCAATTCTATCCATTTGCCTGTAAATGCCATAATTTTATTTTCTTTTATTGCTGAATAATATTCCATTGTGTATATGTACCACAATTTCTTTATCCAGTCATCTATTGAA
>PVHX01025350.1:0-22502 GCA_004024805.1 Geosciurus inauris | reverse complement strand
GGACTTTTGAATACTGGAAATTAGTGCAAAATTTTAAAATCGTGTGATCAGAATGCAACACATTGCTCTATTCTACATATCACCACGCTCCATCCCCTTCATGTGTCATCCTTGCTCCTCAGCACCTCCACAGTCGGGGCTCTTAGACCAAATGGCCCTGCCACTTCCATTGAGCATCTCTGTAGTGCCTATTACTATTGATCCATTTCTACTCCTCTGCTATTCTGTAAACTGGAGACTGAACTGAAAACAGGGCTATGTTCTAACTCAAGTTCTCATTTCCTCCCAATCCTCTGTGTATGCTTGACAAGACTAATGTTCATTGTCAAAATCATCTCTCAGAAGACCTTTGGTGGTACATTAATCAGGATGAGCTAGGGTATGCTGCATAAACAAACAGCACTGAAATCCCAGTGGCTTAAATCACAAAGACTCACTGCGACCTATGCTATAAATCTATTGTGGGTCAGTCAGGGACTCTGCTTCAAGCCACTCTGGGACTTAGATTAGTTCAAAATGTTGCCATCATCATGAGAAAAAGTACAACAAATTGTACACTGACTCTTAAACTTTCTCCCTAGAAGTAACACACATACCCCTTCTGTTGACATTACATTTCCCAAAGCAGGTTGCTTGGCCATATCTAATTTCAAAGAAGATGAAGAAATGCTACTATATCATGGGTCTGGAAGGTGGGAACATAGAAAGATTCAGTGAACAAGACTGAGTCCCTCCTATGGTATTTCCACTTGAGTGGAAGTTTTTAAATTGGTTCTATTCAATGGTTCTGAGTTCACTCATTTATCCATTCAATAATAATGGTGGAGCAAAGGCCAGGGATAAGAAATCTGAAATTAAGAACTAGTCTCTGACTGCAAGCATCTGTGAGCTGTTGAGGGTATATCCACAGATCTATGCCAATAACTCAGTAGCAAGGTACAACACAAAAAGTGCCTTGAGTATAAACAAATTTCTGAGCTTTGAGAAGGCAGTAAACACAGAAAAGGTAAAGCATCTGACAAAATCCTTGGACTAGGGAAAGGTAGGAGTGAGCAGGAAGTGTCTTTCCTCTCCTCTCCACGCCCCACACATAAGTGGCCACACTGGTGGTCCCAAGCTTAATCTCTCCACCCCAATATTTGGAACCACAATGACAGATCAAAAGGCTAAATAAGTTCAGCTTCCTGAATAACAAGTTCTGTACCAGTGCACAAGAGGCAGGCAAGGACAAACACGTATCACATGCAAAGTGACCTTACCTCTGCCTGCGGCTCCCAGCCTGGACAGAGACCAATTGCTAAGAGTCAAACTTGGGCTCCTTCAGTTACTTACCCTGGGGCAAGTTACGTCCCAGATGTTTCCTCATCTATAAAACCTGGATAATAACAGTACCTAGCTCAGAGGGTAGATATGAGAGCTGAGCCTGAAGCATAACAGGTACCAGCAGGCTGGACACACAGGAACATCACGGTAGCTGGTGTCCTCCTCCTGCACTAACCATGGGCTCAGTGCATTTGCTGTCTTGTTGTGGGCCCTTAAGGGTTGACTAAGATTCTTCTCCACTGTTCCTTGAAAGGACATTTCATCTACATAAAAATACCAGGCAGAGGGAAGAGGACTGTATTCCCTAGAGCATACTCTCCATTTCTTCTCTGCCTCATCACCAACGAACCTCCTATAAACCTATTTTCATAGGTCTCCCACCCACAAATACTCTGTGAACTTCTAGCCAGAGTCACATTTCCATAGGATGTGCCACAGAATACGAATCCCCCAAGATGAACCCAAAGGGCACAGAAGACCTGTGTTATAAGCTATCCACAGGAAACTCCCTCTCGGAGATAAACAAAGCACACAGCAAAAACCCTCTTTGTTCCATTTAATCCAGCATTTTCCACGTTAAATTCTGGCCATCATAACTTTATTCTTCATCTTACACACTTCTAAACATATTCTGCAAGGCAAGAACTATTTCTTATTCATCCACTTATCCACAGAAATGAGGATAATGCTTGGGTATCATAGGCATGAGGAAAGAGTCAATAAATTGAACTGAATTTGTTATGTAACCTTGTGGAAAATATTTCCTCCCTGGGCTTCAGTTTTCCCATTTTTTAAATGAGAGAATTAGACTAGAGAGCTGCTAAGAGTCTTCCTAACCTCAGTTACCAGCAAGTCTTTCATTAGATGTTGTTTCTTTGCCCTCTGCCTGGTCATTATTGAACCTCATTATTTTATTCAAGATAGAAGCAAAAGCAAAACAGTCAACCCCCACAGGAAGAAGGCAGCAGAGTCTGATCAAAGCTGACATTTACTGCAGGCCAGCCACTATCCAGAGTGCTTTACAAGAACTACTACACCTTGTAGAAATAAGCCCATCAGATCAGTATCATTATTAAAATGCATGTCACTTTACTTAAAAGATATTGAGGCACAGAGAGACCAAGCTATTGCTGAAGTAACTACACAGTTGGCAGAGGTGGGATTGAATCCATTTATTTGACTGGATACTCTTAACCATTAGACTATACTACCTTCAGGACGGCATGGGGTGCAGGAGTCCCATGGATGAGAGTAAGAATCCCTAAAGAGCTATTTTGTGGGCTGGAGATATAACTCAGTTGGTATAGTGCTTGCCTCGCATGCACAAGGCCCTAGGTTTGATCCTCAGCACCACCCCCCCAAAAAAGCTGCTTTGATTCTTCAGGATGATGCAGCCTGATGGCCAAAGTGACATTTCTCCAATTCTTTAATTCTTTTAGCTTCAGCTTCCCTATTTTATCAATTATCATCACAATAATAATCATCTATAATATTTCTAAGAATCTCTTTCATATTAATTATCAGATATGATTTCACACAGACCACGTAGGACATACAGAGAAAAAAATTACCATGTTGATTTTACATGAGGGGCTGGGGTTGTGGCTCAGTGATAGAATGCTTGCCTAGCATGAATGAGGCACTGGGTTCGATTCTCAGCACCACATGTAAATAAATAAAGTCAATGGACAACGAAAAAAATATTTTTAAAAAAGACACTGAGGCTCCAGGAGGCAAATAAATTTACCTGAGACCCCATGCCAGTAATTAACAATAGATCTTGAATTTGAACCTGAAATCTTTGGATCCCAACAAGACAATACTCAGGAATTGGACATGATCCAGGATATGTGGCTCCCAACATCAACTCCAGGTTGAGAGAGGAGAGTGGACACAGGTAAGGGAAGATACAGGTGTGAACTCAGGCAGAACTGAGGAACCAGGGCCAGGAGAGGAATCCAGCTTGCCAAAGGAGAAGCCGGTGAGGAGCAACTCACTCTCCTCCTTAGTGCTGGTGCGGGAGAGGGACAGTGCGTTCAGGATTTGAGGTGCTTTTCATGTCCCGGCTCTTTTGTTGCTTCCTTCTTCCCAAACTTCCACCTCTTCAACACTATCACCTGCCATCTTAGCCACCTCCAAATCATGGACCTGGGACAGAATATGAGTGCGCCCACAAACATTCACCAAGCACCTACGGCATGCCAGGTCACTGCATCCCACACTTGAGACACTGAGATGAGTGAGATACGTACAAAGTATCAGACTATGAGAAAGGTGTGACTGAGTCAGGCTCAGGAAGGTTTGCAGGGGAGTACATTTGTTCTGAGCTTGGATGGGTGTGTAAGAGCTCTGTAGAAGGGTTGACACGGGCCAGAGCAAAGGATGGGCAAGGAGTACTTCCCAGGCAGAGGGCACAACCCGTGAGGAGATTTGGAATGCTTTCTGATGGAAGCACAGGATGCCTAAAGGGGAAGTGCCAAGAACAGTGTCTAGAAAACAAGGTATGGCAGCATCAGAAAGGGGCCTGAGGTCCAGCTGAAGCCATTGGGCTTTGTCTTTCATGCAGTGAAAGAGCTTTGGGTGTCTGCGGCAGCTTCCCCAGGCTGCTGGAGATGGTGTTGAACACATTTATTGGCCTTGTCTTCTCATACCAAGTCCTCCCAAGGACTCAGAAACTAATTCGGAAACTGATGAAGCTAGGAAGGCAAAGATCAAAGAAGAGAGAAAAACATCACTTCTCTGGGTCAAAAAAGTAACTATAGCCTGAGGAACAGGGCATCATGCCATGCAGTCAGGGTGTACATGGGAGTAGGTAGAGGTCTACAGCCTTTGCCTGGAGCCCAGGAGGCTGGTAAAGGCAGGCCCTTAAGACAGACCCTCTCCCTTTCCCTCAGTGTGACTTCATGTGTGCAAAAGGACATGACTACTCATCCAGTGTCATTGCTCACGAGATCAGCCACCAGATAAGAAAAATGATTGAATGGAGGTGGTGAACATCATGGGCCAAAGACCAGACATATCCTCTGAGTCCTCATGCCCCAGCCTTGGGGAGTGGTAATGCCGAGTGCTATGCACAAACCCAGCACAAGGAGGCAGTATGGGCTCATGGTCGACCTCAGCCCAGATTCTTTGGAACTGAGAGCTGGGGACAAAGAAGGAAAATGGACCCAGTTAACAAAACTGGGAGGAAAGGGAGGGGAGTATCTACAGCTCTCAGTAGAAGAGGTCTTCCCCTGGGTCGTACCCTGATCCATGAATCCAGTCCTCCCACCATTACTACAGGCCCCTGACAAGCAAAAGTCTATGACAGTTCCCTGTCCTTGCTCATTTCCTTAGATGGGCCCTTAATTCCCACTGTCACCTGGTGCCAGCCTCTTTCCCAGTTTTCTTATCCCTGCTACAGGATGCTCAGGTCAGCGCTGTTCCTATCCAGGCTCCTGTCTGTACTTCTGTCTATGTTGTTCTTTTCAACCTCTTAGCTTCTTTCAAAAGATCCCTCCTCCTATTCTGATCTTCCTCAGGTTAGCAACACCATAAAGCCTGCCGAACACCACCACCACTCCCAGCCCCCTCGACAGAGTGAAGCTTCTTTCTCTTCTGCCACACCCAGAACATTCTCTGACGCCTGCCTGCTACTTTACGTGCAGCCATTTGTACCTATGGCCAGAAACTACCTCAGTGCTTCTGAGGCCCATTCCAGATGTGAGCTTTGCCCACAGGAGCTACACAATGCATATCCACAAAAGGAAGTTAAGTTCTGTCTGAGAAATGACTGGAGATGTCCCTACCCGTCAGGTGAACTTTTATTTTTCAATCTAAAAAGCTTTAAGATAGAGAGGTAGATCAATTGGCGACTAGTTAACTCAAGTGTGGTTTATCTATACTACACAAAACTGCACAGCTTTCTGAAAGAAGGAGAAGCTCTGTATATGCTTGTATGGACAGTTGCCCAAGATATATAATTTCAAAAATAAATTTAAAAATAAAATGCAAGCTACAGAAGAGTACAAGGTCTAATGGTATAAATCAAGGAAAAAAACAACAAAATTTTATATACATATAATTATACATAGATAGAAAAACTCTGAAAGAATATATAAGAAATGTTAACAGTGATTCACTCAAAGAATGATTAGAGTGGGAAAAGAAGAATTTTTTATTTTTCACTTAAATCCTATGATATTTTTACTTTTTGCAATTGATCAATTTATTTAAAGAATATTTATTTAAAGCACTGGTCAAGGCACTGGGGTTCTTGGATATTGGTAAGGGACATTTACTCCTCCTATAATAATTAAACCAATTTAAATTAAAAGCTAGAATGAGAATTTCAACCCTGTTCTCCCACTGAAAAATGATGATAGGATTGGGCAGAATATATGAGATAAATGTTTTCAGGTGTGCACAATAGGCAGCCCAGGACTGTGATCCTTGAACGGTGAGCCAACAGTCACTGTGTCTCAGATGGATACACTTCTTACTATGATGCAAGGAGGTGGAGCCCAAAGGAAGCTGCCATCTTGCCCAGCTAAGACCACAGACAAAAAGCCAAAGCATCTGGAATTTGCAGGGTGAGGTAGCTATGAAGAAGACATACCCAGGACACCTGTGAGGAGACCCATGGAGGGTTCTCAGTGGCAGGCTGGGCTGTACATGCATAAGGCAGTTATTCACATAGCCCAGCAAAGACAGTCTAATGAGGAGTAGAAGCCAGATGGGAATAGCAAATGGAGAAAACTTGCTGAAACCTTGGGCATTTAGTTAAAATCTCAAAAAAAGGCAAAGACTTTAGGAAAAAGGATCATTCCTTAGAACTAAATTTGGAAATGAAATAGATCCACCCTCAAAAAAGAGTAAAATCAAGTCTGGCGAAAAAAAAATAGATTCACTAGTAATTTAACTACCTTCCACAATAAAAAAAAAAAATCAACTCCCATAAGAGAAATTGGTATCATATATACTCTACACAATGTACCATCCAAAATGGTCAGTATATAACTTTAAAAATTATTGCGTGTCAACAAAGTAGGACTATGTGAACCATAGTCAAGAAAAAAATAATAATAAAGAAGAGATGACCCAGGTGTTGAAATTAGCAGACAACACTTAAAATAGTGCAGATAGATCAATAGGTAGATGCCCAAGGACTTGTGCTGGGGGTATAGTTCAGTGATATAGCACTTGGCTGGCATGTGCAAGGCCTTGGGTTTTATCCAGGTACCACAAAAAAATAAATAAATCCAATTAAAGAAAAAGATCCTCATAATGAGTGAAAAGTTAGGGAATCACAGGGAAGAAGCAGAAACTAATAGAGCTAGTGATTCTAGATCAGAAAAGTGTAGTACAGTATCTGACATAAAAAACACACTGGAACAGAGAAAATAATTGTTTTAATATTTATTTTTTAGTTGTAGTGGACAGAATATCTTTATTTTATTTTTATGTGGTGCTGAGAATCAAACCCAGTGCCTCATGCATACTAGGCAAGCACGCTACCACTGAGCCATAACTCTAGCCCTAGAAAACAATTTTTTTAATGTGCAGAATTCCAGAGATGTATGGAAAGATAGCAAGCCAACTCATATACTTGTAATTTAAGGGTAGAAGAGAGAAGTAGACAGAAAAAAAAGAAATAATGACCAATATTGTCCCAAATTTTATGTTTAAAAAATCAACTTGTAGATCCAAAGAACTCAGCCATCTCCAAATAGGATCAACATAAAGAGAACCTGCTGAAACCTAAAAATTACCAAAGGAAAAATCTGAAAGCAGTCCAAAATATAAAGAACAATAACACACATTGCTCATAATAAACAATAGAAGCAAGAAGATAAGGAAACAACTTAAAATGTAGAGAGAACAAGAAATGTCAGCCCAAATCACATAAACAATGAAAATATCCTTCAAAAATTAGAGTGAAATAAAGTTATTTTTAGGTGAACATAATGTGAGAGAATTCATTGACAGCAGACTTGCACCATCAGAAATGCAGAAGGAACTTATTCAAGCTGAAGAAAAACTGTACCAGATGGAAATTTGGGTCTACAAGAAAAAAAAATGTTATTGCGCAGTAAATTACATATGTGTGTTTATTATATCAATGATAACACAGAAGAAAGGTCAGGATAAGTGGTATTTTACTATTCCAAGTTCATACATTTTACAAGAAGTAATGAAATCTTAATAAAAAGTAGACTTGCTAAATGAAGGATATTTGCAGTGCTAAAATAAAATGCAGAGTTATAGTTAAAAAGCCAAGAGAGAAATTAAAATGGACTGCTAAAAACTTTTTGATTAATCCAAAAAAGCAAGTAATGAGGGAAATGAGACCGATAAATGGAACAAATAGAAAACAAATACCAAGACAGTAGATATAAAACCAACAGTATGATCGAGTGTTCTAATCACGAAGGGACTGAGTCCTCCAGTTATTCAGGAGGTAGGATTTCCAGCATGGCAGAGTAAGGAGAGCAGCGAATCCACTTCCCCAAAAGCAACCACAAATATTAAAAGCAAAATTGTCTAAACAACTCTTTCAGGGCTCTGTAAATTAAACAAAGCCTACCACAAATAAATTCTTACTCATTAAAATTGAAAGAGTTTCTGGCATTTGTGTTTGGGGCTAGGACTGCTTTCAAATTCCCCCTTACCCCATCCATCTGGATCAGAAAGGTTGTTCTTCTCCAGTGGACTGAATGTAGGAACCAGTAACTTATTCTGGAGGGGACCCACGTGGTTGGAATACAAGGGGAGAAAGGCTATGTCCACCAAGATTGTCAATAAAATGAGAAATCTTGGTGGGCAAGAGAGTTGCGAAAGCCAGTTGTTCTACTCAGTGGAGGCTGCTGTCCTGCTGGAAGCAAGAAGCAGACTGAAAGGACTAACCAGAAAGTTAGCAAGGAAATCCAAGAAATAAGACTGTCTAAAGGAGCACGAGAAACACTCCATATATTCTCAGCTGACAAGGACATGGAGTGCACACAGAGAAGATACAAGATGGCCTGGTCGAGAGTAACAGCCAGGGCAGACCTGAAAGCTGTTGAACCTGGACAATCCACACAGTATGTGGGAGCCTTACTAGAGTGAGGTCCTCCCTACCACCCTACCCCACAAGGACATCCAGGTCCTAATTCCAGAACTCATGACTGTTACTTTCCTGGTAAAAAGAAGCTTGCAGATGTGATTAAGGTAAAGGACCTGGTGATGGAGAGACTCCTTGGATTATCCAGACCAGCTCAATCTAGTTTCATAATTCCCCAAAAGCAGGGAATGCTTTCAGCTGGGTCAGAGAAATGGCTTCTCTGGCTTTGAGGTGGAGGGAGCAGACCATGAGCTAAGGAATGCTGGTGCCTGTACAAACTGGAAGAATAAAACATGGATTCCTCCCCTGGGCTTCCAGAAGGCCCGGCCAAGAACAAGAGCAAATTAAAATTCTGGAGTTGAAAAATTTATTAGTTGTCTGAAATAAAAAATCCATTTGACTGACCCAACAGCAGCATTTAGATGACAGAAGAAAGAGTAAGAATACTGGAGGATAAGTTACTAGAAATCATCCAATTTGGAGGACAGAAAGAAAAAAAAAGATATTAAGGAAAGAAGAACAGGGCCTTGTACTAATTTTCTAGGGCTGCCATAACAAACTACCACAAATTGGGTGGTTTAAAGCAACAGAAATTTATTATCCCAGAGTTCTAAGGGACAGAAGTCTAAAACAAGGTGTCAGTAGGCCCATGGTCTCTCTCCTGGGTCTTCCCCATGAAGACCCTAGGGGAGAATCTTTCCTTGTCTCTGTACCTTCTGCAGTTGCAGGGCAGGCAATCTTGGAATTCCTTGGCTTGTAGACTCACCACTCCAATCACATGATGTTCTCCCTCATCGTGTGTCTTCATATCATCTTCCCTCTGTGCCTCTATCTAAATTGTCCCCTTCTTATAAGGGCATCAGCCATTGGAGTTGGGCCCAACCTAATCCAGTATGACCTTGTCTTGATTTGATTTATCTCTGCAAAGACCCTACTTCAGATCCTGAGATCCCAGGTAGACATGAATTTTTGAGGGTCATTATTTAACCATATAGAGACGTCATCAAATATCTCAACACACTGTCAAGCAGTCTCAAAGCAGCATCATGGTGGCCAACAGGAATATAGGAGTCCCTATTACAGCTATGATAATTTCATAAATTAGGCCACTACACAGGCAACAATTATTTATATAGAAGCAAGATCAGTCAGCATGATGTAGGTTCCCTATGTCCCTAGCTCCACAGGACACCACTAAACCTGAGGGGCCAGATGACCCCTCAGAAATTGCTGTAGCTCAGGAATTGGATTGCTGCACTATCTAGGAGCTCCCTCTAAACCACAGCCAGAACTTTAATAGACATAGGCAGAAGTCAGCATCTACCCTGAGGGGGATCAAGGTAGAAAGTCCTGTACTCTACCGAAACAGGAGGTAGGTGAGATTCAGCCTGCGGCCTTCTGCAAGTTAAGAGATACATGAAAAACTTCCTCAAGACAGCTTGCTCACCAGGCTGCTTATATCCCTTTATTACAGTGGGAATAACAGGGTAATTTACCAAGATTTAGATCAAACTACAATTAAATTTTGTTTCTGTGGCCCATAAAGATATGTACTAGGGTATCAATGCACCCCAGCAGAGCTGCTCCTCTACATATTGGTGTAATAGGAGTCCCAGAAGGAAAAGAGAGAGAGAAATAGGCAGAGGAAAATATTTTAAGAAATAATGGGCAAAACTCCTCAATGAATGCCAAGTTGGATGAACACCATAGCACTCTGGATTGCTGATAGATTCTAGACAGAAGGGAAAAACCTAAACCCAGCTTCTCCAGAAGAGATCCACAGCCAAGGAAGGTTGAGAAGACAGTGTTCTTAAGTTCAGCACGTGTTAGGGGAGGAAAATGGAAGACCCTGGAAAAGTAGATTAGAATCAAATTTTGAAATTCTTGGAAGGCAGGCTGGGTAATGGGCTTTATCTTGTTTCCTAGAATGGATAGGGAGACAGAAAAGAGGTTTAAGCAGAAAAGTGATTGTGTTAAAGGTATGTGTCACAGCCACTCTGGAAACGGTCTTTGAAAGTCGTGGTGATAGATGGCAGAGACTGGGGACAAAGAGAAGGAAACAAAGGAGGAAGCCAGCTCCAGGATTACCCCATAGTCTGGGTGAGGGGTAAGAGAATGAAAATGAGACACAGGGAGGGCTAGTGATACAGTCTGGAGATTGATTGGATGTGGGGGAAAGTCCAAGATAACTTAGAGATTGAGCATGAGTGTCCAGGAGAATCACAGTGCCATGAGCTGAGATAAGGGACCTGGGAGGAAGAACAGGATGGAGAGAAATTGGGAGTGAGTTAGTTTATGTTTATTTGTAAGTGCCAACAGGACATAAGTTTTCAAGGAGAAGTGATTAATCAATAGGTCGACATCCTGGCCTGTTCCAGAAATAGATCTACCTCAAAGTAAAGATTTAGGAATCCTTAGCCCCTGCAATAATACTTAATTGTGCATCCAGAGCTAAGTTAAATCTTTTATATAAGCACCTACTTTCCTCCCCCATAACAGCCTTATGAGGTGAATATTATTATTGCCATTTTATAAATGAGAGAGTTGGGGTTCAGGAAGTTGCTCAACGTTATGTATAAACCAAATGGCAGAGTCAAGATCTGAACTTATGCCCCTGGTGCTGCTCCATATGGTAAAACCAGGAGAGGAGGAGGGAGGCTGTGGGCTAATGGGGTCACCTTGACTGAGTCTGCTCAAATGTCCATGGAATATTAGGGCCAAGTGAACCTTAGAGATCACTGAGTCTCATTTTCCTAGTTCACAAGAAAATGGTGGCAGAAGCCCAGGGAAGATAACTGACTTACCCAAGATCACAATGCATTAGTCACAAAATCAGGTAGAAGGTGAGTCTCCTGACCAGCCCAGTGATCTTTCTACCACACACTAATGTTTCTACCAGACAAAGTATACACAGAGCCTCATCCCAAGGAAGTTCCAACAGACTTTCTCTCTGCACTTGGTAAAACATCTGAGCTCCAGGTTTCTGCACACCGTCCCTTCCACCTCTCCTACCTTCTTATATCACTCTCCTTCTTTGTCCCAATGATGCAGCCCACAAGCCAAGCCAGCACATTCCCATCTCAGGGCCTTCGCATTCGCTGGCCCCTCTGCCTGTGCTGTTCCCCCTCAGACGCCTCAGGACCACTTTCTTCTGATCACAAAGTCCCAGTTAAGTGGACATCTCCTCAAAGAGGCCTGTTCCAACCAGTCAACCCAAATGAACCACCCCCATCAATCCCTGTCCCTGTCGTGGTCCGTGTTTTCTTCATGGGAGTGGTGGCTCTCTCTAAGCACGTTAGCTAGTTGGTGGTTAATATTCAGTCTCTGCCTACCAGAGTATGCCAGAATGTACAGCAACCATATCCCCAGAACTTGAAGCAGAATTTGGTAAGTGTGGTTGCTGAATACGCTCCGTGAAAGGGAGAAGCGAGGGAGGAATGAACCCCACCTGTGGACAGAGGAGGCAGGAAGGGACTCAGGCTGTGTCTGTACTCAGACCAGGCCTCCTTGGAGTCCCCACCTCCTCTGCCATATATCTCCCCATGGACTGAGAGCACTGTGACTGGGGAGAGACATGGAGCCATCTTCAGAGTAAAAAGAAAAAAATCTTGCCAGACACCACAGACAGGCCTGGACATCTGGGAACAGAAGGCCCAGTGCCGCATGTCTGTCTCCCTCCACATCACCCTTCTTATCTACTTCTTCCCCTTTTAGTGCCCACCCTCTACCCCTGCCCGTGGACCATGGCTCACTCTATCCTTATCTCTCCTCCACGCCTCTCCTTCATCACCCAGCTCCCAGAAGCCTTCTCCTTTTCATCTTCCCCATCCCCTTATCTCACCCTTGCCCCCCAGCCTGCCCATGACTGCTTCCTTTTGGCTCTCCAGCCCCTTATCAGATGTCCCTCTTTCCATCACTGTCCCCTTATCTTCTCATCCCTTCGCCCACACAAGCTGTTATTTTTTTCGCTTCTGGATAGAGGCCCACAGTAGACAGCTTGGAGTTTGCATTCCAGTCTCTGACAGACAGGCCAGGGGAGTGCGTGGCAGGCCCTCAGAGTCAGAGGAGAGGGATTTTCAGGAGCAAAAGCCCTGATTTCACATACAAACCCAGACACGGGCTTTGCAATGGGCCCCTGGCAGGATCCTGCCTCTGCTTGAACCACTGTTCCACCACATAGTTAATGAGGGATGGTAGACGAATCATTCCCACTCCCCTGAATCTCATCTCTAAGGCAGGGTTTAAGAACACCTGCCTCTGAGGATCCCTGGAGATTGAGCTAACATGGTGCAGGACAGATGTGGACATGTTAGAGAGGTGCAGTGCTCACCCCTGCAGCCCCAGCCCTGTATGATGAATTCTTGTTGTCCCCCAGCAACCCTCTAAGGGAGAACTTGTTAGACTGGATTTTCTGCCAATGATGGAACTAAGACCACAGACAGGGTAAGTGACCTTCCCAAGGTCACAGAGTCTGGCCCTCAGTGGATCTCCTCAGCCTTTCCACACAGCAAAACAGCTCTCAAAAAGGCAGCAGCCTCTTGACACCCCCACCCCAAAACTGTCTGCCATGATTCTAAATTCCACAATTCAGCAAAGCCTGCAAAAGCCTTCCCCCAAACTGGTAGCATCTGCCCGGTTCCCAGGACAAAGAGTGAAGGTGAGAACTGAGTTCCTTCTAAAGAAATGAGAAGGTCAAACTTTTTCCATTAGGACCTCAGGAAATGACCTCAGCAGCCCCACTTGGCCAGTTTTCTGGTGTTAATCATTTTCTCACACCCAAGAGCCACTTGCCACCTCCGGAGTCCTACTCTCCCAGACTATAATTGGGATGTTACCTGGGTGTTGCTGTGGAAAGTAACACCAAGAGTGAGCCCTTGCACACCTGCTCCAGGTGGGGTGACAGTGGCAAGCTCATCCCTGGGCTCAGCCTAGAAACAGCTGTTGCCGTTTGCCTGGCGGGAAGCAAGGGTGTCTTTTCACTGCATAATGGAGCAGCAACAGGCGGCCTGAGCTGTAGGTGATACCTTTAGGGCCAGTGCGGGCTGCTACAGAGAAAAGAGGTCCCTGGGGATCATGAGCTGCAACCAGCCCCCTTGTTTGTTAGTAAGAAAACTAAAGTACAGAGAGAAGCAAGACCTCCCCCAAATCACACAGCACTACTTCATCAGCATGAAAAGCTGGGTCTTCTGCCTCCCCAGCCTTTGTCCCCTCCTCCCCACATTGGGGATAGTAGTTCTTAACCAGGGTTCAATTTGTCCACATTTGGTAACATCACGAGACATTTTGAGATACCCCGGGGTACTTAGAAGGCAGAGGTTCTGCTAAATATGCCACAATGCACAGGACATCCTTACGCACCCAGAATGTCATCGGGCCAAGACTGGAAAACCTCAAGGTCAAAGCACTGCCACAGGAATCTGTGGCCATCAGTCACATCAAATGCCCTTTTACAGCTGTCCATCTAGTCCTCTTTGGCAATTAAGTGCTTTAAGTTGACAAAACAGGAAAATGTTCATGGGCAGCATTGGCTCCCATGGGGTCTGTGGAGCCCCATGACCCCTAAGGAGCATGATTCCTGGCACTGTTCTGCTTCTGTGCCTTTGCTCAAGGTGTCCCTGCTGCCTGGGAGGCTCTGTTCTAACCCTGTCTTCATGCACAACATCCCAATCACCCATCCAGGCCTGCCTGGTGCTGCTGCCTATAGGAAGTCACCCTGGTTTCTCCTGCCAGGAGTCATCTCTCAGTCTCTGAGCTCCAGCAGCACTGGAGCAGAACCTCTCCCAACTTTCAAAAGAGCCCACCTTGGGTTAGTGTTAGTGTTTGTTAGAGTTAGGAGGTGTGGTCTGGAGTTTGAAGCCCTGGGTTCAAATTCCAGCCATTGTTCAAATTCCAGCCCTGGGTTCAAATTCCTATTTGTGCGACTTTGAAAACTACTAACTACTCAAAGCCTCACATTCCTTGTCTGTAAAATGGGGCTGAGGGTAAGAGTGCCCTCCTCATAAGATTACCAAGAAAATATCGTTAATCCATGTAAAGTACTTAACATTATCTTTTTTTTAATTTGCTCTAATTAGTTATACATGACAGTAAAATGCATTTTGACACATTGTATACAAACGGAGCACAACTTTTCATTCCTCTGGCTGTACATGATGCAGAGTGCACCAGTAGTGTAATCATGCATGTACATAGGGTAATAATGTTGGTCTCATTCCACTGTCTTTCCTATCCCCACACCCTTTCCCCTCCTCCCTTCATTCCCCTCTGCCTAATTCAAAGTTCCTTTATTCTTTCCAACCCCTCTCCCCTAATAATGGATCAGTATCCACTTAACAGTGAAAACATTCGGCCTTTAGTTTTGGGGGTTTGGCTTATTTCACTTAGCATGATATTCTCCAGCTCCATCTATTTACGTGCGAATGCCATAATTTCATTCTTCTTTAAGGCTGAGTAATATCCCATTGTTAACACTATTTCTGACACAAGCTTAGTGTGCAATAAATGTTAGTGACCATCATTACTAGGCAACAATTAGTCTTGTTCCTAACTAGACCATGATCTCTTTCCAAAAAAGGACTCTATAGCCTCATGCCACTCCCACTTTATCTGAAAGAGGACCCTGCAAACTAGAGCAATTTGTAAAGAATCAAGACACATAAGAAATGGACAGTCGTGATACTTGGTTGCCTTAGATCATGGTCACATCCAACACACATGACCTCCTTCACATCTCAGCCTCAACTCAGTGCTTTAAGATTTTCTGTCCCGTGTTGACAAAGAAGAGAGGAGGGAGGAGAGGAGATCCTGATGCATATGCCACCTGTCTGATCACAAGGACAAACACTTTTGCCCATGCTTAGGTGAGGAAAGAATACCCTACAGCAAAACCCTATCCTATACTAAATCACACCCTGCCTGGTAGGCTGCTTTCCTGTGCAACATCATACAATGCTTAGCAGCATCCCTGTCTTCTAACCAGGAAATGCCAGTAGCACCACTATCCTCCACAATAAAAATGTCTCCAGATGTTGCCCTTGGGGACAGATTTCCCCCATTTGAGAAACACAGGTCTGGGCCATGTATTCTCCATGAGAGCAATATCATCCCGAAGGGGAAAAAGTGGACAAAAAAAAAAGAATTATTATTCTTTTTATGTACAGATCTGTATCTGATGATAGATAGAGATACATAGAGATGATAGAGATAGAGATAGAGATGAAAGATACAGATGTGTAAAACACAAACAGATATGTGATACATTTGCCATGATAAAAATTCATAGAAGAAGAGTAGAGAAAAAATGTCTTTAAAATGTTCTTGGAGGAGAGGCTGGGATTGTAGCTCAGCGGATTGCCTTGCATGCGTGAGGCCCTGGGTTCGATCCTCAGCACCACGTACAAAGCAATAAAATAAAGACGTTGTGTCCATCTACAACTAAAAAAATATTTAAAAAAAAATGTTCTTGGAGGAATGATAATGAAAAAAGATTGAGAAAATACTGTGCTAGGAAATTTATCCTTTTTAGAAAATCACCAGAGTCAAGCCATACATTGTAAAATGCCTAATAATGTCTGCTGACCTCTCACTCAGCCCTGTGTGAGATTATCCCAGGGGAGCCTCAAGCCCGGGCCACACAGCTCTTCTGCATCTGCAGTTTACAGGTGAAGCCCCAAGGCGAGAAATGTCTTTGACAGGACCTGAGTGACACAGCTCTGAAAAGACAGTCAGGACTCTAAGGCAGGACCGAGTGACCCCAGAGGGCTTGGGTTTCTCCAGCAGCTGCCCTCCCCACCTCCTGCAAGCCTGTCATATGCAATAAGTCACGTAGCCTTTCCCAGACATGTCCACTTGCTCACTTACACCGGCCTCACCTTAAGACGACACCGTAGTTCACAGGGCTTGAGAAGATAATAATAGCAGGTGATTACTGGCTGATTTGATTTCTCCCAAGCTAGCTAACTGTGTTACCTCATGTGTTCCTCCAGGCAACCCCCTAAGGTAGATGTTCTTCTTGTTGACCTTCCACAGATAACAGAACTGAGACACTCTCCCACCCAAGACCATACCACTGGCAAGGAAAAAATAGGCTTGACTCCTGCGCTGGTTCCAGAGGCCAGAGCACAGCTACCATCCCTTCAGCACAGGTACCCAAGACCCAAAGGACTTTAGAATCTTCCAAATAAAGCCAAGAGGAGGTGCTTCCAGTCTCGATGAGCAGTAACGAGCCCTGCCCTGTCTGTCCACCCATGTCCCCATCTAGATAGCAGGGAAAGCAGGAAGGTACAAAGGAAATGTGGAAAAGGAGGAGGGAAGAAGGGCCAGCAGAGGGGAAAAGGAAAGAGAAGAAAGGGAGAGGTGGGATGGAGGCCGAGAGGGCTTGGAGTGAAGGAAAGAGAAGAGGAGAGAGAGGAGGCAGGGACCAGGAGCAAGAGCTCAGGCGCTGTGCGAGGGGAGGGAGAGCAGCATCGCTGAGCTATTTTTATGAACCTGAGAGCTGCTGATTTACATGCTTCGCATCTCTTTGCATATTGAGGTCAGAAGGTCCCAACTCCTCGTGTGAGATGGAATAGGAATTCATTAATGCAGCCTTCTGGAAGTCTCTTCATGCACACTCAGCCTGGGTCTTCCCATATGGAGAAAAAGGATGGGGAAGGGGATCCAATCCATCCAGCAGCCAGGTCTGGACTCAGTCAGGACACCAGCACCACGTCCTCACTACATCGCCTGGGCCAGGTGACTTATCCTCTGAGGCTTTGTTTTCCTTTCCCACAAAAGGAAGGAAAATGGACTAGAGGCTCTGGAAGAAGCCAACTCAATTCATGAAAATTGGCTCATGAATTAATAAAGAGAACAAGTTCGTATCTCAAAGAGGGATAGAGGAGGAGAACTAATTAGCAAAGAATCTCAGATGTTTGAGCCCTCAAATTATGAAATTATCAATAGTGGGGCTCACGAAATTACAAAATCATGGTCGAAAGGAGAAAGGGAGGGAGGGACTGAGGAAGGACTGGCTGACTTGTCACTTGCATTATTCTTCAGCTGCCCTATGAAGCGGGTACTCCTAGAACATTCATTTATTTTCTTTTTTATTTATCTGTTCTTTTTAGTTATACATGACAGCAGAATCCATTCTGATATGATTATAAAAGCATGGACTATATCTTGTTCTAATTCAGACCCCAGTACTTCTCCTTCCCTTTCCCTCCCTCCAGCCCCTGCTACCGTCCCTCTGTTGATCTTTCTGTCATTTACCTACAGTTTTTTTAATTAATTTCTTGTGGATGTACACAATGATGAGATTCACTGTGGTGTATTCATATATGGACATAGGAAAGTTATATCAGATTCATTCCACTGTCTTTCCTTTTCCCATCTCCCCTCCCTTCCCTTCATTCTTCTTTCTCTACATCATTGAACTTCTATTCTCTTTTTTGCCTTCTCCTCTTATTGTAGGTTAACATTCAACCTTTGGTGTTTGGGGCGGGGAGGATTGGCTTATTTCATTTGGCATGATAGTGTCTAGATCCATCCGTTTACCAGCAACTGTCACAAAGTCACAAAATGCTCATTTATAAGTCAGGGAACTGAAGCTTAACCTGGTTACTTGCCCATTGTTTTAATCAGCTTTTTTGCTGCTGTGACCAAAAGATCTGACAAGAACAATTAGAGAAGGAAAAGTTTATTTGTGACCTCAGGTTTCAGAGGTCTCAGTCCACTGACCAACTCCACTGCTCTGGGCCCAAGATGAGGCAGAACATCATGGCAGAAGGGAGTACTGCAGGAGAGCTGCTCACGACATGACCCCAGCAAGCAGAAAGAGAGCTCTTACCAAGGACAAAATATATACCTTAAAGTCACCCCCCAACGACCCACCTCCTTAGCCACAACCTACTTCTCCACAGTTATCACCCAGTTGATCCCTATGAAGAAATTAATACACTGATTAGGTTCAGACTGTCATAATCCAATCATTCCACCTCAAAGCTTTCTTGTGTTGTCTCACATATGAGCTTTTAGGGGACACTTCATATATAAACCATAATACCCATAGTCATCGTATTGGAGGCAGAGCTGTGATTTGAACCCAAAGCAATCTGAGTCTATAGTTCCCATTCCCAACTATTCCACAGACACATAGGCAATGAAAGAGAGCTCAGGCACGTGGGTGGGAACAGGAGAGAGAACTCTCTCATGAACCACATTCTCTCTCTTTCTCTTCCTCCCCCTTCTCTCTTCCTTTCCCTGCCCTTCTCTCTGCATATCTGCTCCATTAACCAGGGGCAAATCAGTCTTAGAGGTTACTCAGGGCTCCTCTGTACCCCAAAACCTTTGGCAAACACACAGCTTTATCATATTATTTATCATAGCAGGAACTCTGACTTCAATTTTATGTAACTTCCCAGTTCAAGTCTCTCCATCAACTAACTAGTTTAACCTCAGCATTGCTCAGTTCCATCCCTCCAGAGATGGGATGCTATCTGCCCAGCCCAGTCTGTGGACTAGTTCTTCTTGGATGGCCCCCCAGACATCCACCCTATTGACCTAGGTGTGGGCTGGAGACACAGGGACAAGAAATACTAACAAGACAATTAGCAGCCAAAGGCAAACCAGGTGGAACAGAGGAGGTGGAGGGGAGCAAACGTTGGCTTCTTCAGTAGTGGGGCTCACTCTTAAAGATGGTGGCCTCAGTTCAGGGCAGCCTTTGCTAAAAGGGAGGTTATGGTGCCCAAGCTTGAGTTCTACTGAAGGGGAGAGTAAGTAACGGAAACAGAAGTAATTCTACGGAAAGCGTAGCAGACTGAACCCTGAATCCTTTCTGAAAAATATCTCCACTGCCTACCTAGTGCCTGAAGAACTACCATTACACCTGCCTGCAGAGTCTGATTCAGGTCATTGACCTTCCTCTGTATGAGCAGCATTAAGGATGAGCCTGGACATTCTGCTCTGGTAAGAGATTAGGGAGATCACTATTGATAGTGGGCAAGTATGTGAATGTTGCAGCAGAAGGTACTGGTTATCTCTCCTATAAAAAGCTATTCTATCTGGATACAGGGCCACCCAGCTAAGCACTATCTTCCCCAGCCTTTGCTGTAGCTCTCTATGGCCAAATGCTTGGACCAAAGCCAATGAGTTAGGGGCCAAAGCCATGGATTATCCCCTTGAAAGGGAAAAAGAATGCTCTCCCTGCTCTTGGTTCCTGCTTACTAGAAGGATCCATGTGGCAGTGGAAGCTGAATCAGCCACCTTCACCACAAAATGGAATATGCATCTTAGGATGGCAAAGCAAGAAGACAAAGTCAGATGCCCAGGGCCACAGAGCCATCATATCAGCTCTAGACCATTCAAGGGTACATTGTCACACAGGTGAGGCATGAACTTCCTCCCTAAGAGACAGTGGTATTTGGCTTTCAGCCATATGTTTCCTGGCTGCAGCTAAAGGTGCCCTTTGTGCTCATTCCCACGTCATTCCGTAAGCACAGTTTGGTGACCTTCACAGAGAGGAAGAGGAAGGGCCTGGCCCAGGTAGCCTAGGGATAGCTCAGACCCCAGCTCATGCTCAAAGCTTTGCCTGCCTCTGTTGTAGATACTTAATTTCCTAATCCCCAAATCAGGATCCATAGTCTGACCAAGGATTTGGAGGGCTCTTTCAAGAATAAAAAGCATCCGAAGGATACAGTCTTGAAGACAAAACTTTGCTGTTTGTAGAATATTTTAAAGAATAATAACACCACATTATACCCAAAGACTCAGAATACACAAGGCTTTGCTTAGAAAGACCTGCAGTCCACACTGGCCTGATCCTTCCCTTTTGTCTTTCATTTCCTCTCATATCTAGGGTATTTATCTGGACTATAAAGGCATTAAGTTTGCAACCTCCAGCCTAAATGAATCAAAGTACAAGGCAGCCTGAGGGAGAGGTTAGGCTGCAGGAAACAGCCCTGGACTTGACCTTGACTTCTCAGTTCAATCTTCAAAGATAAGTTCTCCAAACACCTTCTTGCCTCCTTGCCTTCCCCAGGAATAAGAGGTGAATGCCCGGAACCATTTTCCCATCAAATCCAAGATATGCAATGGAGAAGGGCAGGTATGCCATGAAGAGTTCTGAAAATGATCTTGTCAAAGCACTGAATTCCAAGCAGTCAAGAAATCAAAAATCACCCACTAGATCCACCATCTCACCCTCTCTAGAAATAAAAGTGAAGTCAAATAAAACGAGCAAATAAATGAAACCCCAGGGAGAAGCTCTGGAGCCAAGGGAATTTCCTTTCCCACAGAGATATTATCACCAGCGGCCTAATTTGATATTCTAGCAAGTCTGTGATTCAGCAAATAAGGAGTCAACACCATTAGAACACCAGTCTCAGGGGGTTATCACCAGGATATGACCTCATCACCATCCCCTGGAGGTGAACCTTGAAAGAAAGGGATGATGGTAAATTCCCAGTTGTCATAGCTGGGAAACAGAATTGGTACAGTTGTCTGTCTTTGCTACTTTCCCTAATTTCACACTTTCTGGCAAGATTCCATGCCCTCCTTCCACCTGGATCCAATATGATATCTCTAGAAATATAGTTTATCTTATTACACGCCTGAATGCCAGTCAGTAGTTGTTGTAGACAGAAGGATCCCTGTTTCTGTCATTACCATCTGGCCACCTATTATGCTTCTCAGCCATCCTTCCTAAGTATACCTTTCTCCAGTATTCCTTGCAAATTTGGCAGAATGAAGAGACAAATCAAAGTTAATCTATCCATACTGACTTCCCATCAAGGAATACTTTCATGATACACAACAGAGTGGGAAAGCAAGGTTTTAGAGACAGAAGAATAATGATAAATATTTTTATTAGTACAGCTAAGATGTATTATTACCAGGTGCCAGCCACTGTTCTATTCACTTTATGTGGCATATCTCATTTAATCTTCTTGATCCTCTGAGTTAGGTCACATTATTATTCCCATTTTTCAGATAAAGAAATGAGACATGAATAATTTTTTTTTTTTTTTTGGTACTGGGGATTGAACTCAGGGGCACTCAACCACTGAGCCAGATCCCCAGCCCTATTTTGTGTTTTATGTAGAGACAGGATCTCACTGAGTTGCTTAGTGCCTCGCCATTGCTGAGGCTGGCTTTGAACTCGCAATTCTCCTGTCTCAGCCTCCCTAAGTGCTGGGATTACAGGCATGTGCCACCGCGCCCAGTGAGACATAAATAATTTGACCAATATCCCTCAACAAGAAACAGCAGATCCAAGCCTACAATCCCTCTGCAGAACTGCCTCTGAATAAGTATGCAGGCTTTCCCCATCCCTCCTATCCTCGATCCAGACAGACTCAGGCATAGGCGGAGAAGGGAAGAAAGACAGACGCAGTCTGATAGCACAAGAGATAGGAAGCACAGCCTGGTTATATTGAGGGCAGTCAGATGATAGAAAGCCCATGAACAGAGGCGGCCACCTGGGCAGCTGCAGGTATTCTGGGAAAGCCTACGAGGCAGCAGACTCTCCTCCAGACTGCACGGCTCCCAGCATCATGGCTGTGGGTGCTGCCAAGGACCAAGCAAAGTGGCAATTTGTCAGGGATTCAGGAATGGCTCCAACCCCAGCATCAATAAATGGAAGGATGGATGGACAGACAGAGAGATAAGGTACCAGACAGCTATATCAGATGCTTAGCCACCTATCAGAAGGTGGGCACATAGGTGGCATGGACTGCTATAGTATCACCAGGCACCAGGCACCCGGCAGAAGGTAGCTAAGGCAGCGGATACATCCCTTGCTCTGGTCAGAGTGTTCTCTAAACTTGGACTAAGATGAACCTCTAGACAGGTGCATGGATGAATCCAGCCAAGGAGGGTTTGGCTAATGTGAGATTCCTCCTTCTTGCCCCTTCCCACTTCTGCGCTCTCTGTAGGGCTTGCAATCACCTCCCTGGTCTTACAAATCATCATTACTGTCATCATTAGCATTTACTGAGCATTAACTTTGTGGCAGGCATGGTCTGAAATGCCTCATTCTTCTGTCCATTAGATGCTGACAATAGACACACACAGTCATACATTGTTTTAGGTTCTCAGGTTGCAAATAACTAACCCATCA
>PVHX01025349.1:0-22513 GCA_004024805.1 Geosciurus inauris | reverse complement strand
CCAATCAGCATGGGATGAGAAAAGGAGAGCCACTGAAGGCAGCCAATCAGCATGGGATGAGAAAAGGAGAGGCACTGAAGGCAGCCAATCAGCATAGGATGAGAAAAGGAGAGACACTGAAGACAGCCAATCAGCATGGGGTAAAGAGGAGGGGAAACATTCAAAGTAACCAATCAGCATGGGGAAAAGAAAAGGGGAGGAGAGGCATTGAAGGCATGGAGAGAGCTCCTATAATTCTGAAGTGTTTGTGTAAATAGGGGTCAGTGGCTTCTTGTAAAGTGGTGCTGAAACTGGGAATAGCAGAGAACACACACTGAGTTAAAGTATCATACCTAGATATTCACTTAGCATGAGGCAATTGAAGGTAAAGAAGTACATGACATACTCCATTGAATAAAAAAAGGAGCAATAACCATCCCAACAGATGGATAGACATAAAAGCAGCATGAAAAAGCAACAAATTGTTCCAAACCTACCACAACACATAGACAACTGACTCCAATGACATCATGGTAGAGGAAATGCCAGAGAAAGAATTTAGAATGTTCATAAGTAACTTATTCAATCAGCTAAAAAAAGATATACGGAGCAAAATTAGAAAAGATAGGAAGTGAAACATTATTTCAATAATGAGAGATGAAAAATAACAAAACAGAAATATGGTAAATAAAAAATTCGATCAAATTTAAAAATCAATAGGTACCATCACCAATAGGTGAGACCACATTGAAGCTGGATTTTCAGAACATGAAAACAAAGAATATAATCTTGAAAATAAAGCTGACAATACAGAAAAGATGCTACGATACCATGAACAGAATATTCAAGAAATCTGTGATAATATCAAGAGACAAAAATTAAGAATCATTGGTGTAGATAATGGCTCTGAAATAGAAACTAAAGAAATGAATAACATTTTTAATGAAATATCAGAATGGTTTTGAAATTTTAGGAACGAGATGTAAATTCAAATATAACATACATGTAGAAATCAAAGTAGGCAAGATAAAAAAATATAGTCTCTAAGATACATTTTAATGAAAATGCCTATTTTCATTAAAAATAGGCTAGAATTCAGGCTAGAATTTTTTTAAAAAATTAAGTTCAGGCTAGAATTTTAAAAGCCACAAGAGAAAAACAGGAAATCACATTTAGAGGCAAATCAATTCAGATTTCAACTGATTTCTCAATCCAGATCATAAAAGCTAGGAAAGTCGCAATAATAATTAAATCAGTAATGAAAGAAAACAGGTGCCAAGCAAGATTGCTACACCCAGAAAAACTGTCCTTCAGCATTAAAGATGAAATGAAATATTAAAGTAGTTTTGATTTGCATTTCTCTAATGCAAAGTTGATTGATTATATATCATATTCTGAGAAGTGTCTGCTGAGTTCCTTAGACCATTTATTGATTGGGAATTTTTTTTTGGTGTTAAGTTTCTTGAGTTCTTTATATATCCTGGAGATTAGTGCTCTATCTGATGTGTGTGTAATAAAGATGTTCACCCAGTCTGTGGGCTCTCTCTTTACATTATTAATTGTTTCCTTTGCTGAGAAGAAGCTTTTTAGTTTGAATCAATCCAACCCACTAATTATTGATTTTTATTTCTTGCAATTTAGGAGTCTGATTAAGAAAGACAGGACTTGGGCTGGGGTTGTGGCTCAGTGGTAGGGCACTCGCCTTGCATGTGTAGGGCACTGGGTTCGATCCTCAGCACCACATAAAAATAAAGATATTGTGTCCATATACAACTAAAAAAATTAAAAAAAGAAAGTCAGGACCTAGTCTAAAATGATAAAAATTTGGATATACTTTTTCCTCTATTAGGTACAGGGTCTCTGGTCTAATTCCTAGGTCCTTGATCCACTTTGAGTTGAGCTTTGTGCATGGTGAGAGATAGTGGTTTAACTTCATTTTTCTGCATATAGATTTCCAGTTATTCCAGCACCATTTGTTGAAGAGGCTATCTTTTTATCAATGTATGTTTTCGGTGCCTTTGTTTAGTATGAGATAACTATATTTATGTATACAAGCAATGGTTAGTGTTGGCGAGGATGTGGAGAAAAATGTATACTCATACATTGCTGGTGGCACTGCAAATTGGTTCAACCACTTTTGAAAGTAGTATGAAGATTCCTTAAATAATTTGGGATGGAACCACTATTTTCCCCAGCTATCTCACTCCTTGGTCTATACCCAAAGGACTTAAAATCAGCATACTATAGTGACACAGCCACATCAATGTTCATAGCTCAATTAACAATAGCTAAACTGGAAACAACCTAGATGCCCTTCAACATGTGAATGGATAAAGAAACTGTGATTCATATACACAATGAAATATTACTCAGCAACAAAATAGAATAAAATTATCATATTTTCAGGTACATGGATGGAGTTGGAGAATATCTTGTTAAGCAAAGTAAGTCAATCCCCAAATCCTAAAGCCAAATGTTCTCTCTGATAAGTGGATGCTGATCCATAATGGGGGGGTGGCGTGGGGAAAATGGAGAAACTTTGGGCAAAAGGGAGGTAGGGAATGGGAGAGGGCATGGGGTTAAGAAAGGTGGTGGAATGAGATGAACATCATTACCCTAGGTACATATGACTACACATGTGATGTGACTCTACATTGTGTACAACCAGATACATGAAAAGTTGTGTTCCATTTGTGTACAATGAATCAAAATGCATTTTGCTATCATGGATAACTAATTAGAAAATATAAAAAAATAAAAATTAAAAAAACAAAGATTAAAGAAAAGCGTGAGAAGCACAAACAAAAATATTTTATAAACACTAAGCTTGCACTACAAAACATATGCAATGAAATATTTCATGCAGAATAAAATATAAAAATAAAAACAAGCATGAGGATGCATTGCACTAGAATAATAGTCAATTAAAGAAAAATCAAATCTGAATTAACCATTAGAAATAAATCAAAATGGCAGGAAATAAAACCCATCTCTGTATGAGAACACTGAGTGTAAATGATCTAAACTCTTCAATCAATGGACATAGATTGGCATATTGGATTGAAAAACAAAATCCAAAAATAGGTTGTTTGCAAGAGACCTCAGAAAGGTATGGACAGATTAAAGGCAAAAGATAAATGTTCACTGAAAGAAAGCAGAGTAGCTACTCTCATATCAGATAAAGTGAACTTCAAATGAAAATTAATCAGAATATACAAAGATAGTCACTTCAAAAGAAAAAATCATTATAAATATTCATGCACCCCCTAAAAGTACATCTATGTACATAAAACCTTCTTAATATAAAGAATTAAATGGACCATTTATAATACTGAGTGATTTCAATACACCCCTCTCACCACTCAATAGGTCATCCAGACATAAACTAAGTAAAGATTCTTCATAACTGAAAATGTTATTAACCATATGGACCTAATAGACATCTAAAAAATATCATCCATCAATGACTAAATACACCTTCTCAGCAGCATATGTAATTTCTAAAATAGATCATATTTTAGAACACAAAGCAAATCTTAGAACAAAAACAAAATAGAAGTTATTCTGTACATCCTATCAGATCAACAGTCTAACATCTGGTGATTAAATAATACTCCTTATTGAATGATGAATGAACAGCAGAAGAAATCAGGGCAGAAGTGAAAAAATTCTTAGAAATAACTTGGAATAGTGATACAAGATTTCAAAATCTCTGGGACAGTATGAAAGCAATTCCAAGAGGACAGACAGTGTGTAGCACTGACTTTCTACATCAAAAAATGAAAGATACCAAATAAATAATCTAATTTTACACTTTAAGGCCATAGAAAAAGAGGAATAAACTAACATCAGAATCAGTAGAAGACAGAAAATAATTAAAATCAGAGCTGAAACCAATGAAATTGAGAATAAAAAAATACAAAGGATAAATAAAACAAAGAGTTATTTCTTTGAAAGAATAAGCAAGATTGATAAATTCCTAGCCAAACTAACCAAAGAAACACAAGATGCAACTCAAGGGATAGAAATAGTATAAAAATAAATTTAATTCTCTCTTTGCCATTACATGATCTTATAATTCAGTGGCACAGCGCATTTCACCAGAAGAATTCTAGAGTTCATAAGTATGTTTAGTAAAGTAGGAGGATACAAGATCAAGATATATAACCAATCACTTTCTTATAATCTGCTGAGAAACATATTTGAAAAACTATCTCATTCAAAATAACTTCAATTAAAATAAAATGAACTCTTAAAGTAGTTTTGATTTGCATTTCTCTAGAGATGATGAACATTTTTCATATGTTTGTTGATGGATTGTATTTCTTCTTCTGTGAAGTGTCCAATTCCTTAGTCCATTTATTTATTGGGTTATTTAATTTTTTGTGGTTTTTGTTAGTTTTTTATATATCCTGGAGATTACTGCTGTATCTGAGGTGTGTGTGGTAAAGTTTTTCTCTTTGGTTTATACCCAAAGGACTTGAAATCAGCATATACAGTGACACAGCCCCATCAATGTTTATAAGTGTTCATAGCAGCTCAATTTACAATAGCTAAACTATGGAGCCAAACTAGATGCCCTGCAACAGATGAATGGACAAAGAAAATGTGGTACATATATATAACGGAGTATTATGAAGCCTTAAAGAAGAATGAAATTATGGTACTTGCA
The DNA here is from genome assembly GCA_004024805.1 of Geosciurus inauris. NCBI lineage: Eukaryota > Metazoa > Chordata > Mammalia > Rodentia > Sciuridae > Geosciurus > Geosciurus inauris. The sequence continues at coordinate 17,862 of PVHX01025349.1, read as the reverse complement.
GGTAAATGGATGGGACTGGAGAATGTCATGTTAAGCAAAATAAGCAAAACCCAAAAATACAAAGGTGGAATGTTTTTTCTGATAAGTGGATGCTAATCCATAATGGTGGGGATGGACAGTAAAGAATGAAGAACTTTGGATTGTGCATAGAGAAGTGAGGGAGTGGGAGAGGTTGTGGGGATGGGAAGGATGGTGGAATGAGATGGACATTATTACCCTATATACATATATGATTACACTACTAGTGTGACTCTGCACCATGTTCAGCCAGAGGAAGGAGAAGTTGTGCTCCATTTGTGTACAATGTGTCAGAATGCATTCTATTGTCATATATAACTAATTAGAATAAATTTAAAAATAAAAAAATAAATACCTGAGAATTAATCTAATTGAGTAGGTGAAAGACATCTACAGTGAAAACTATAAGACACTGAAAAAAGAAATTGAATAAGAACCCAGAAGATGGAAAGACCAACAATGTTATCAGATACGGAGAATGAATATTGTCAAAATGGCCATACTACCAAAAGACTTTTATACAGATTCAATGCAAACACCAAAAAAATACCAATAGCATTTTTTACAAAACTAGAAAAAACAATTATAAAATTCACTTGAGGACTGGTGTTGTGGCTCAGTGGTAGAACCCTTGTCTCACATGCATGGGGAATTGGGTTTGATCCTCAGCACCACATAAATAAATAAAATAAAGGTATGATGTTCATCTACAACTAAAAAATTTAAAATGAGTTAAAAAATTCATTTGAAAGAATTAAAGACCCAGAATAATCAAAGCAATCCTGAGCAAGAAGAGCAATGCTGGAGGCATCACAATTCCAGAACTCAGGTTATACTATAGAGCTATAATAACAAAAACAGAATGGTACTGATCCCCAAACAGACATGAAGACCAGTGCAACAGAAAACAGAGAAAAACCCACATAGATACAGTCAGATGATACTTGAATAAGGTACCAAAAAACATACAATGGAGAAAAGATCATCTTTTCAACAAATGGTGCTGGGAAACCTGGAAATCCATAGGAAGAATGAAACTTGACCCTTATCTCTCACCTTGCACAAAAGTCAACTCAAACTGGATCAAAGACCTAGGAATTAAACCATTTGTGTCTTATTCAACTACTAGAAGAATATGTAGGCTTATACTCATATATATTGGCACAGGCATTGACTTCCTATTGATATTCCTTAAGCTCAAGAAATAAAACCAAGTATTAATATGTGGGTTGGTATCAAATTAAAAAAAGGTTCTACACAGCAAAGGAAAAAATTAAGAGTGTGAAAAGAAAGCCTACAGAATGAGAGATCTTTCCTGCCTGCTCCTGGAACACAGCATTAATACCCATAATATTTAAAGAACTCTTAACATCAAAACTTGACACCAAAAAACAACAAACCAATTAATAAATGGACAAACAAATGAAAAAGTCACTTCTCAAAATAAGAAATACAAATGACCAATAAATATATGAAAAAAATTCAAGATCTCTATCAATTTGGGAAATGCAAACAAAAACAACACTGAGACTTCATTTTACTCCAAGCAGAATGGCATTAATCAAGAACACAAATAATAAGTGTCAGCAAGGATGTGGGGAAAAATGTACACTCATACATTGTTTATGGGCCTGCAAATAAGTGCAACCATGCTAAATAGCTATATATGGATTTCTCAAAATAGTAGGAATGAAATCACCATATGACCCATCTATCCCACTCTTCAGTATGTATCTAAATGGTCTAAAATCAGTATATTACAGTGATGCAAAACAGCAATGTTTATGGCAGCACAATTCACAAAAGACAAGCTATGGAACCAAACTAGCTGTCATGTATTTATACATGAATGGATAAAGACAATGTCATATACATACACAATAGAATATTATTCAGCAATAAAGAACAATGAAATTACAATATTTGCTGTTAAATGGATGGAAGTGGAGACCATCATACTAAATGAAATAAAACTCAGAAAGCCAAATGTTGTATATTGTTAAAGATCAGATACATTGCAATAAAAACTATGGTTCATAAAATGTCTGCATCTCTTTTTCTTTTTAAAAGCTTCAGGTACCAACTATACAATCTTCCTGTTCTGAGGAAATAACTTATTAGTGAGTGATTATGACTGCTGCCTCTGTGTCAGTCATCATAATTCTAGTTAAGAGAAGAACAGTTTTATTCCCTTTGTCTTTTTTCGGGCTTTTAAATTTCAGAACCAATTTTAATAATCAGAATGCACGTTAAGGTTCATTCCAAGAGTAAATATTGGAAGTCGACCCTGAATGGGTTTTTTTTTAACTAATCTTGTCCTTCAGTTATGATGCAACACTCTGATTATTAACCTATATCTCAGGCAAGCATCCTCAGTTTATAGATTTACATAAATTTCTAGGCCATTTCCAAGATGTTTATATGAAAAAACATGTCAATTTCTTTAAAACAAGTTACTGATAATTTTTTTTAAGGTAGTAAGGGCCACATGAGTTCTTCTCATTGGGAGGTAGCTACATGTTAAGCAATTTACAAGAAATATTCTTAATCCATATAATGATTCTGTAACATAAGTATAAATATCTAATTTTATATCTGTTGATGAATAGGTCAGTAACCTGCCCAAGATAACAAAACTAGGAAGTGGCCTGTGATTTGAATTTGCATCTGTCACACTCTACACAAACATTCCTTTTAGTCTATAGATGCAATAAAGTTAAAATGGAAGCCTTCACTGACTTCCATGTTGGGATGGACCTCCCTTTGATCACACAACTATTTCTCCTTATACCAGTATAGCACTCACTAAAGAAAGCTTTCCTTTATTTTGCTTTTTCTTATTTTTCCCATTTATCTTCTCTGTCTCTAAATGTATGACTTGCCAAATAATCTCAATAATCACTTATAGAAGAAAAGAAGGAAAGAAAGAAGTGAACATACCTTCCCATCTTGTCCCTGTGTTGACATCATTGTAATCCACAATTGAAAAGAATATTTCATTTGCTTCAGTTTAACATGTTGAACTGAGGCTCCTAGCATATTTTCAAGGTGGGCTACAACCTTAAAAAATAAATATATAAAAATAGACAAATATGATGAGAAGAACTTATACCATTGGGTATTGATATTAGCAAAATGGTACACTATGGAGGTTTAAGTCCTTGTTCCCCTACAGAGAAACACCAAAAAACAACATGTAGACTAATGTAGTATTTTGTAATAACTAGAACCAGTTGACAAACCATGGCAACCAGGAAAATGCCTATAGAAGAATACAATAAAATCACTAGGGAATATCATGGAATTTCTGTTCACCCTAGCCACCCTGCTGCTTGGCACAAAGAATACTTGGGAGGAAGGCATTCAATTATTGATTACACCCTCTCTCAATTTGAAAGTAAAATAGTGGAACTTGCTTGGAAACTTATCATTTGTCTTAGGCAGTCCAAGGGACTGGTTACTGTCTTCCCTGACTTGCAGTGCTGGCAGGAATAGTAGCATATTTTGTATAATGGAATGGAAATTACTTAATGGAGTGGTGGGAGCTATATTATGACTGGTCTGCAAGGCAACTGCAGAACTGTGGGTGCCTATGGACATAATATTATAGGAAGATAAATCAAATACAATGAAAGCCTTTAGAATAAGCAGGGGTAAGACACTGCTGATTATCCTCAGGACCAATAGCATCACACATTATTGCTTCTAGATCTGTAACTATATACAAGTTCTAGCAGCCCCTAATGCTGAGGTACAAATTGTGCCCCATTAGGTACAGTAAATTAATAAAAAATCTTCATGATTTTTCAGTTTATACAGAAAAATACAAGGGATATATATCTAAATGGATATTAAATGTATAGAATAATGGTGGAAGTAACATAAAGTTGGAACAGACCAAATTTATTATTATGGTCCTATGAAGGAGATTCTGGACTTAATGTTGCAGCGCATGGTGCTACAAAGGGCTCTAAAAAGTTGAGAAAAACATAATCCAAAAATGCAGCCTAGGGCTGGGATTGTGGCTCAGTGGTAGAGCGCTTGCCTCGCATGCATGAGGCACTGGGTTCGATCCTCAGCACCACATAAAAATAAATAAAGATAAAAAACATGCAGCCTATGGTAAATGAAGTGAAAATTCCAGTCTGCCAGGTGCAGTGGCACATGCCTATAAATTCAGCAGCTCAGGAGGCTGAAGCAGGAAGATCACAAGTTCAAAACCAGCCTCAGCAACTTAGCAGGCCCTAAGCAAATCAGTCAGATCCTTTCTCTAAATAAAATACAAAAAATGGCTGGGGATGTCACTCAGTGGTTAAGCGCCCCTGGTTCAATCCCTGGTATCAAAAAAAAAAAAATCCAGTCCTAGAGTGGTATACTATAGAGAAAAAGATCCAAACACTTAGTAAAGATAGACTATTGATTAATATTTCTAGGTGTTTGGATCTTTTCCTCTATAGTAATTGTGAGGGACATCTTTGAAATAGTCTGTGATCACTTTTCTCTGAAAATCAGAAATTAAAAAAGTGTTGCTATTTTTGTATCTAATTTATTTTATTTTTTAAACAAATGAAGCACAGCTTTTCATTTCTCTGGTTGTACAGTATGTAGAGTCACACCATTCGTGAAATCATACCCATACATAGGGGTAGTCCATATCATTCTACTGTCTCCCCGCCACACATATCCCCTCCTCCTTCTCCCTCCCCTCTGCTCAATCCAAAATTCCTCCATCCTTCCCTTGTCCCCCCCACCCTTTATGGATCAACATCCACTTATTAAAGAAAACATTTGGCCTTTGGTTCGTTGGGAATGGCTTACTTTGCTTAACGTGATATTCTCCAACTCTGTCCATTTACTTGTAAATGGCATAATTTCATTCTTCTTTAAGTCTGAGTAATATTCCATTGTGTATATACACCACAGTTTCTTTATCCATTCATCTATTGATGAAGGGTATCAAGGCTCTTTCCACAGTTTACCTATTGTGAATTGAGCTGCTGTTAACATTGAGGTGGCTGCATCATTGTACCATGTCAATTTTAAGTCCTTTGCATATAGACAGAGGAGCAGGATAGGTGGGTCAAATGGTGGTTCCATTCCAAGTTTTCTAAGGAATCACCATACTGCTTTCCAAAGTGGTTACACCAATTTGCAATCCCAACAGAAATGAATCAGTGTACCTTTCCAGTACTTATTGTAGCTTGAATTCTTTTTTAAAAAATATTTTTTTAGTTGTGGATGGACACAATATCTTTATTTTATTTATTTTTATGTGGTGATGAGGATCAAACCCAGTGCCTCATGCATGCAAGGCAAGTGCTCTACCACTGAGCCACAATCTCAGCCCCTTGAATTCTTGATAATTGTCATTCTGACTGGAGTAAGATGAAATCTTAGTTTTGATTTTCATTTCTCTAATAGCTAGAGATGTTGAACATTTTTTCACATATCTGTTGATCAATTGTATATCTTCTGTGAAGTGTCTGCTCATTTCCTCAGACCATTTATTGATTGGATTATTTGTTTTTTTTCTGGTGTTAAGCTTTCTGAGTTCTTTATACATCCTGGAGATTAGTGCTCTGATGTGCATGTGGTAAAATTTTTCTCCCATTCTGTAGGCTCTCATTTCACTTCATTGATTGTTTCTGTTGCTGAGAAGAAGCTTGTGAGTTTGAATACATCCCATTTATTGATTCTTGATTTTATTTCTTGCACTATAGGAGTCTTGTTAAGGAAGTTAAGTCCTAAGCCAACGTAATGAAAATTTGGTCCTGCTTTTTCTTCCATTAGGTGCAGAGTCTCTGGTCTAACTCCTAGGTTCTTGATCCACTTTGAGTTGAGTTTTGTGCAGGGTCAGAGATAGAGGTTTAATTTCATTTTGCTGCATATGGATGTTGGGTTTTCCAGCACAATTTGTTGAAGAGGCTATCTTTTCTCCAATATATGTTTTTGTCATCTTTGTCTAGTATGAGATAACCATATTTACATGGGTTAGTCTGTGTCCTCTATTCTGTACCATTGGCATACATGTCTGTGTTGGTGCCAATACCATTCATTTTTGTTACTATAGCTCTGTAGTATAGTTTCAGGTCTGGTATTGTGATGCTCCTGCTTCACTCTTCTTGCTAAGGATTACTTTGGCTATTCTGGGTCTCTTATTTTCCCAAGTGAATTTCATGATTGCTTTTTCTATTGCTATGAAGAATGTCATTGAGATTTTTTTTTTGGTACCAGGGATTGAACTAGGAGTACTCAACCACTGAGCCACATCCCCAGCCCTATTTTTTTGTGTATCATGTACAGACAGGGTCTCACTGAGTTGCTTAGAGTCTTGCGGTTACTGAGGCTGGTTTTGAACTCTCAATTCTCCTGTTTCAGCCTTCCAAAGTGCTGGGATTGCAGGCATGCACCACCACACCTGGCTGTCATTGGGATTTTAAGAGGAATTGCATTAAATCTGTATAGTGCTTTTGGTAGTATGGCCATTTTAACACTTAATTCTGCCTATCCAAGAACAAAGGAGATCTTTCCTTCTTTAAGGTCTTATTTATTTCTTTAGTATATTGTAGTTTTCATTGTAGAGGTTTTTCATTCCTTTGGTTAGGTTGAAAACCAAGTATTTTATTTTCTTTTTAGGCTACTGTAAATGGGGTAATTTTAGTAAATTTCAGAAGATTCATGACTGATGTACAGAAATGCATTTGATTTATGAGTGTTGATTTTGTATCCTGCTACTTTGCTGAATTTATTTATTAGTTCTGGAAGTTTTCTGGTGGAATTTTTGGATCCTGTAAGTACAAAATCATGCCATCAGCAAATAGTGATAGTTTCAGTTCTTCTTTTCGTATTCACATCCTTTTAATTTCTTCCCTTTGTCTAATTGCTCTGGCTAGAATTTTCAGAACTATGTTGAGTAGAAGTGGTGAAAGAGGGCATCCCTGTCTTGTTCCACTTTTTAGAGGAATGCTTTCAATTTTTCTCCATTTCGAATGATGTTGGCCTTGGGCTTAGCACAGTTAGCTTTTACAATGTTGAGATACGTTTCTATTATCCCTAGGTTTTCTGGTGTTTTGAACATAAAGGAGTGCTATATTTTGCCAAATGCTTTTTCTGCATCTATCATGATGATCATGCGATTCTTTAAGTCTATTAATATGATGAACTGCATTTATTGACTTTCATATATTGAACCAAGCTTGCATCCCTGGGATAAACCCAACTTGATCATAGTGCACTATGTCTAATATGTTTTTGTATGCAATTTGCCAGAATTTTTGCATTTAATTTCATTAGAGACATTGTTCTAAAGTTTTCTTTCCTTTATGTGTCTTTGTCTGGTTTTGGTATCGGGGTGATACTAGCCTCACAGTATGAGTTTGGAACAGCTCCCTTTTTTTTCTATTTCATGAAATAATTTCAGGAGTATTGGTATTAGTTCTTCTTTGAAGGTCTTATAGAACTCGGCTGTAAATCTGACTGGTCCTGGACTTTTCTTGGTTGGTAGGCTTTTGATGGCATCTTCTATTTCATTGCTTGAAATTGCTCTGTTTAAATTGTGTATATCTTCTTGATTCAGTTTGGGTAAGTCATATGTCTCTAGAAATTTGTTGATGTTCAAGATTTTCTATTTTATTGGAGTATAAATTACCAAAATGGTTTCTAATTCTCTTCTGTACTTCAATAGTATCCATTGTGATATTTTATTTTTCATCATGAATTTTAGTAATTTGAGTTTTCTTCTCCTCTTTGTCAGCAAGACTAAGGGTTTATTAATTTTATTTATTTATTTCAAAGAACAAACTTTCTGTTTTGTCAATTTTTAAAATTTTTTCTTTTGTTTCAATTATGTACTGTCTTCTACTTCTTTTGGTGTTGATTTGTTCTTCTTTTTCTAGGGCTTTGAGATGTAATGTTAGGTCATTTATTTGTTGACTTTTTATTCTTTTAAGGAATGAACTCCATGCAATGAACTTTCCTCTTAGCAGTGCCTTCATAGTGTCTCAGAGATTTTGATATGTTGTATCAGTGTTCTCATTTACCTCTAAGAATTTTTCAATCTGCACTCTGATGACTTCTGCTATCCATTGTTTATTCAATAGTATGTTATTTAGTATCCAGATGTTGTAGTACCTTAAATTTTTTATTTTATCATTGATTTCTAATTTCATTCCATTATGATCTGAAAGAATGCAGGGTAGTATCTCTATTTTTTTAATATTTGCTAGGAGTTGCTTTGTGGCATAATATATGGTTTACTTTAGAGAAAGATCTATGTGCTGCTGAGAAGAAAGTGTGTTCACTTCTTGAATGAAATATTCTATATATGTCTGTTAAGTCTAAATTATTGATTGTATTATTGAGTTCTATACTTTCTTGTTTAGTTTTTGTTTGGAGGATCTAGCCAGTGGTGAAAGAGGTCTGTTAAAACCACTAAGTATGATTGTGTTGTGGTCTGATTCTTGAAATTGAAAAGAGTTGTTTGATATACACAGAAGCTTTGTTGTTTGGGATATATATATCTACAATTATTATGTCTTGCTTATGTATGGTTCCTTTAAGCAGTATGAAATGTCCTTCTTTATCCCTTCTGACTAACTTTGGCTTGAAGTCTACCTTATCTGATACAAGAATGTAAACCCCTGCTTGTTTATGCTGTCCATGTGAGTAGTATTTTTCTCAACCTTTCTCCTGCAGTCTGCGAATGGCTTTTCCTGTGAGATGAGTCTCTTGAAGGCAGCATATTTTGGGGTCTTTTTAAAATCCAATCTGCCAGTCTATGTCTTTTGATGGGTTAGTTTAGGCTATTAACATTCAGAGTTATTACTGAGACACAGTTTGTTTTCCTGGTCATGGTGGTTTGTTTTTCTTGGTTTTTAGCTTGACTTGTTTTCTCCTTTCATTGGCTTTTCCTTTAGTGTAGTTCTTCCTTTTGTTGATTTTCATTGTTTTTCTTTCATTTCCTCCCCAGGGAATATTTTGCTGAGGATGTTCTGTAGTGTAGGCTTTCTAGTTGTAAATTATTTTAAATTTTTTTGTCATGGAAGGTATTTATTTTGTCATCAAATCTACAGCTTAATTTTGCTGGATATAAGATTTGTGGTTGGAGCCAGGCACAGTGGTGCATGCTTATAATTCCAGCACTTTGGGAGGCTGAGACAGGAGAATTGCAAGTTCAAAGCCAGCCTCAGAAACAGTGAGGCACTAAGCAACTCAGTGAGACCCTGTCCCTATATAAAACACAAAATAGGGCTGGGGATGTGGTTCAGTGGTTGAGTACCTCTGAGTTCAATCCCTGGTGTGAAAAAATAAAATAAAATAAAAGATTCTTTATTGGCATCCATTTTCTTTCAGAATTTGTTATATATTATTCCAGGACCTCCTAGCTTTGAGGGTCTGTGTTGGAAAATCAGCTGAGATCTGCATTTGTCTCCCCCTATATGTAATTTGATTCTTTTATCTTGTAGCCTTTAAAATTCTATCCTTATTATGTATGCTAGGTAATTTTTTTAATAATGTGCCTTGATGTAGATCTATTGAGATTTTGTACATTTGGTGTCCTGTAACCCTCCTGTATTTTATTTTCCAATTCATTCTTCATGTTTGGGAAATTTTCTGATATTATTTCATTGAATAAATTTCATTGAATAGAATTCCCTTGGTTTGTATCTCTATGCCTTCCTCTATCCCAATAATTTTTATATGTGGTCTTTTGATATTATCCCATAATTTTTGGATGTTCTACTCATGGTTTCTTATCATCTTCATTGTTTGATCAGCTTTATTTTCAAGATTATATATTTTGTCCTCATTGTCTGATGTTCTGTCTTCCAAGTGATCTAGTCTGTTGCTTTCTATTGAGTTTTAATTTCCTTCATTTCAAGGATTTCTGTTTTTTTCCAGAATCTCTCTTTATTGAAGTAATCTTCTGCTTCCTGTATTTACCTATGTAGCTCTTTATCAAAGTGATCTTTTGTTGCCTGTGTTTTCTTTCTTATATCATCCTTTACTTTGCAGAACATTTTAGTTATGTACATCCGGAACTCCTTTTTTGACATTTCTTCTAGCATTCTTTCCAAGGATTCTAATAGTGTAGTATCTTGGCTTGTTTGGGGTATTTTCTTCCCTTGTTTTGTCATGTTGTTCATGTGTCTTCCATTTCAGCAGTGCATACTTGAGATATTACAGTTTCTACCTTATAGACTAATAGTGTCCCTGCAGATTTCCGATACCTCTCCTTTAAGGTGAAGATCAATATTAACAGGTCCCAATGCAAACAATATGCAGCATTAAACCAAATAGCTCCTATTAAAATGTTTACAGTTTTGTCACAATATACAGAAATGATGTGCTTGATTATTATCTATGATATAAACAGTAGGTGTTCAAAATGGTCTACAGTTTCTAATGATGGACAAAGAGAGAACCGGGAGGTGTAAAATGAGATGTTAAGGAGGTAGAAGTTGAGGATATAAATGTACTAGATTTTAGGAAGCATGTATGAGGAATCAAAAGAAGTTAGGTGGTAGCAGGAGAAAAGAGAGAAAAAGATTCTGAGGAGACAGATAAGTGAGAAGAAAATACAGTACAAAACATCCAAACAAAAAATTAATAAAAAAGAAAAAATGTAACAATAATGAATAAAAGAATATATGATACTATAACATACTATTCAGACATCCCTGTCCTCAGTAGCCTGATGCATGAAAAGTCCTTGGTTTCACAAATGTTAGGGATGTGAGGGCAGGAAAAAGAAAGAAAAAAAAAATCTCAAAGGAAAACTGATTATTTCTATTGAAGTTCAGTATATTCCCTGCTTTCCTTCTCATCTAACAGGTAGGGATGTCTAGTGTTTGCTGGTATCTCAACCTTCAGGGTGGTAAAGATTATTAATATGGGAGGGTTGATCTTGGAGGCAGAACTCCTGGAGTTGGGGTATAGTACTTGCTGATCCCATTGGAAGACTACACCCCAAGGATTTCCTTTGAGGTCCACTTGTGTAATGTGGGCACCTGGTCTTAGCCCCTTAGATTGCCTGTAGATCCCCAAATTTATGTTCTCTAATTTAGTCTCTAAACTATACCTCTCGAGCCCCACTACCTTTCTACTTTGGGAATTTCTATCTCCAGAGGTCCTGTGGGCTAAGCACTGGGGCCTGTGAACCTGTCACAGAGAGCTGTAGTCTATTGGGTAGATCAGAACCAGATTTCGAGAGCTATGGGCTGGCCACACGGCTGCAAGCACTGTGCCAGGTTGGTGGCTGTGGGGAGGTGGGTGTTAAGGGGCTATAAGTACATTGATATTGCTTCTAGGTCCCAGCTGGTGTTCTAATATGGGAGATTCCCCAACTGAAGATGGCAATGGCGGCAGCAGAAGTAACCTAAGATGGTGATGGTGTCCAAAGATAGAGGTGACTGTTTTCAGAGATGGGGCAGAGAGAGCAGGCCATGTCACAGCATTGTGTGGTATGTTTGAAGATGTAGTACTGTGGCATGCAGTGCTGCTATGGGCAACTGTCTGTAGACCCTGACCTGTGTCCCCAGGTGCAGGCAACCATGTGGAGGGGAATATGGCAGTAGTAGCAGTGTCTCATGATGGAGGTAGACAGGGGAATAACATGTTGGTTGATGGGGAGACAGGGCATGGGCATGGCTGCCCTGTCTAGAATCTAAGTAGTGAGACAACAGCTGATCAGAGAGGAATGTACTGAGATACAATACTGGTCATAGTTTTGGAGGAACTCAGAAATTCTTGTTATTGAAACAGAAAAGAAAAAAAATAATGTAAACACTGAACAGGGAGGTTTGGGGGAAGTTTAGCAAAAGGAAGAAAAGAGATACAAAACTGATAAGCTTCAAAACTAATGGAAAAAAAGAAGAAAGCCAGGCCAAGTTAAGCTGGGGAAGAAACTGCAAAGTACTTAGCAAGAAGTGCACAGCTTATGTGAAACTGCTATTGAAAAACCAACAGGCAGCCATTTTTGTAGAGACTATACCTAAGCCTGCTTTTCTAGAAGGCATTAAATTCATACAAATTCATTCCAAATACAGATAGCAAAAAATACTCTCATAGGGAATGCCTTTGAAATGAGCTTTCTGAGTAATGTGTGTATGGAGTGGCATGGAGTGGAAGAGAGAGCCAGTCACTCTTTGGGAGTAGCATTTGGACACAGCAAGGGTCCTAGGTACTGCCATAGGTGTATGAACCACAGCTGACTGCAGAAGCCACCAAGTCCCTGTAGTGCCACATGCTGCACAGATACCAGTGACCACAGAGTGCTCCACAGAAGTGGGCCTCAGCAGCCAGTAGAAGACATATGCAAATAAGCACCACAATGCATACCACAGAAAAAGCCCGCAGAAATGTGTCTCACCGATGCCGGGCAACACTGAGTCTGCTCAGACATGGATCTCCTGATACAAATGCCTCAGAAGCCAGCAGAAGCTGTCTGTAGTTGAGCACTGCCACATGCACTATGTAGGTAGCCTGTAGATGTGTCTTCCACAGATGCTGAAGACTGCATATGCAGATGCAGACATACCAACACAAGTGTTATAGCTGAAAACAGCTGCTATAGACCTCCAAAAGATCACCCAGCATCACTACCATTGGGCCACTGCACCTATGTGATGTTATCTGTCAGTCCCCATGCATACCAAAATATACACAGGTGAGCTCACATCTGTTTCAACAATTCCAGGCACACAAAGCATTTTTATTGGATCACAAAATCTGCATCTTCAATGAGGGAGAGGCAGAAATGCTGGGCCACAGACAATTTGTCAAAGTTTCTTCTGACCATAAAAGCTATGAAATATCTGCACAAACAAAAGAATTGAGGAAGCCTCATATATTTGCATCAGAAGTAGGCTCATGAAGTTTCTACCTCCAGGACCTAAGAAACAGAGATAAAGATAGAAGATGTGGGTATTTAATAATCCTCTCAAAAGCTGATGAGATACAAATCCAGAAGGCTCTCCAAAGTGTCTCCATCTCAAATAGTTCAGCATGGCATAAATTAAAACTCTCTAGTGTCAGTATTTGATTTCACAACAGTATTTTATGTATTGATTTGATAGGTATCCCTCTATTATTTAACACCAAATGTCTTAATTTAATTTCATGTTTCTTTTAATGTTTCAAAACATTAATTATATTTATTTTTTCTATGTTTATTCTCTGTGGTCACATCTAGACTCTTTCATTTTTGATCTGTCTTTTTCTTCTGGCATTATCTTTTCCTATGTCTATCCATCCCCTCATTTTTTTCTTTTTTTTCTTTCTGTTCTTTATGTTTTTCCTTATCATGCACTACATAATTCAATAGTAATTGTAGTTTCTAGAGTTATTTATCAGCTATTTCTGGAGCATTACTTCCATCTTCCACTGTTGTATTAGTGGATTTGTGCACAACCTTTTAAATACCCTTTTCAGTAGATAGTATTAATGAGCTTATTGTCATTGTGACCAAAAGAACAACATAGAGGAGGAAAGATTTATTTTGGCTCATATTTTCAGAGGATTCAGTCAATGGTCAGCTGGCATCAAGGTAGAAACATTATGGTGATAGGGCATGGTAGATTATTTCTTCTAAGAATATGACAGCCAGAAAGCAGTGAAAAAGAGAAACAGGAAGGGGAAGGGGTATATATAGTCCCCAAAGACATGCCTCCACTGGTCTCCCTCCTCAAGCGACATCCCACCTGCCTACAGATAGTCCATCAGCTATCAATGGGTTATGGATTAATCTGTCAATGAATTCAGAGCCTTAACAATTGCCTAAAAGCCTTACTTCTCAAACGTGTTGCATTGAGGATCATACTTTTGATACATGATCAGTGTGGTGAAAGTCAAAATCATGAGAGGTATATTAGTTTGTGTGTTTGTTTTGACATAATTTGAAGGGTTATTATCTCCTCTAAAATAATGATGGAGACTGAACATAACAGCATGATCATGTTGATAGAAGATTTGACATTTAAACATACATCCAACATGGGAAATAGAGTAAAAATAAAGCAGCTCATTAAAATCTTCATGAGTAGAAGATATAATCATCTCATCCACTGTGTAAAAATTAATATAGAAATATACGAGAAAACAAGGTAAGAAACTGCTCTCCAAAGTACATAACATTTCAATAACAGATTCCATAGAAAAGATTCTATCAAAGCATAGGAAAGATCAGATAAAGAAAGATCAGATTCCATCAAAGCATAGGAAAGATTAGATAAAGAATTCAAAGTTGATCATTATAATAATCAATGAACTAAAAGAAGATATAAGGAATAAACTAAGGATATGAAAGAACATTATAATGGAGATAGAGATAATGAAACAGAAACAGAAAATCTGGAAGTAAAAAAATCACTCAAATAAAAAACTCAGATGAAAGGCACATTAATAGACTAGATGATGTAGAAGACAGTATTTTAGGCCTTCAAGTAAATGTATGTGAACTTGAATACCCAGAAAGCAAAAAATAAAAAAGAAAGAAAAAATCATGATCAGAACATAAAAGAAATATGGTATATTAAGGAACCGAACTTAAGAATCATTGGCATTGAGAAAAGATACAGGATAATGGCACTCCTTAGCTATTCAGTGAAATAATTGAAAAATTTCCAAACCTTGGGAATGAGATGGTCATCAAGGTACAGAAAACTTTGAAAATCCCCAAATAAATAAGACCAAAAAGATCACTCCATGACATATTATCATTAAAGTGCAAAATAAACAGAACTAAGATGGAATTTTAAAATTTTTCAGAAAGAAATGTCATGCCAATTTTATAGGCAAGTCAATCTGAATAATATCCTATTTCTTAGTAGAAACCCCAAATCCAGGTAGAGATGAAGCAATGTGTTTCAAGCCCTGAAAAAAGGTGACTGATAACCAAAACTGCTACATCCAGCAAAGTTATCCTTCAGAATTGAAAAATAAATAAAAACTTTTCAGGATAAGCATAAACTAAAAATTCATAACTATTAAGTTAGCATTGTTGAAGATATTTAATGAAATCCTACAAACAGGAGAGGAAAAATGGGAGATAATACAAACTTACAAGTAGCAGTTCCAGTAGCAAACTAATGTAGGAAGACAGTGGGAAAATGCCAGTAAGCAATTCAGTGAGCTAGCAACCAGTTGAAAACAAAGCAAACAAAAATGACTTTTAGAATAGAAAGAGAATAAAATTAACAGATGGTTGCAGCTTTGGGCATACTGCAGCTCAGTGGGGGAGGGGAACTAACTCTCCAATAAGCCAAAAGTGTTGAGTGACATATTTATAATATGAACAGAAAATAAGTTCAGAAACAGAGAAGTGAGACTAATATAACTGAAAGTTCTGGCACTCTTGAGTGGAAGAGACTCCCAGAACTCCCTAGCAGAAGATGTACGGAATGGAGAAGCCATAAAACCTTGAAAGGACTCTTTTTTCCTGACTTTTAGAATGACAGACTATGGATATCTGCAATTTACCTTTGTCTTGCATATTTCGCTCTCTATTTTTTTTTTCTATTTTGCTTACTCCTTTCTTGGAACAATTGTCTTTGAATATCTAGGACCAACTCTCAACATAGGCTCTACTTTTCACAGCATCAGTGCAAACCCATAGCATAAGAGAGTATGGAGTGAGACTGCAACGTAGACTAGGGAGAAATGCACAGGTCCAGTTGATAGGTCTGCAGAGAAAAGAGGGTGTTTTTCATTTGAAAGTCAATGTCTGGTATCTGCAATAAGGAGAACAGATGATGGGGGATAACTAGGGCATATCATGGTCACAGGGAATCAGAGAGCACCTGCATCATTTCCCCCCAATTACAGGAGAGGATAAAGGATTGATTGATATATCCCATTCAACCATATATGGCATACAGACTGAGGCTTTTCAAACAAGGGTTGTGATGAAAACCAGATCAGTATACACATGTAGCAGGTGAAGGAGCTGGTCAGCTCTACCACTTCCACTCTCACCAATGAACAAAATAACAAAGCTCTTTTGAGAGTGAAGTATGCTCTGAAACAGACCAAGTTCCATCAACAGAGGTGGCCAGAAAAGGAGGGAGTAGAGCTAAACACATACTCTCCTAATAAGGTTGAACAAGAGCCAAGGACAGAAAACAGCAAAACATTTGTGTTGAACAAATATCCTCACAGTTGGGAGATTGTAAAGTCAAAACCAGGGAAAATAAGGCCTCTATGTCATAAACCTCAGCATAAAGAAAACTGAAACTCTGATATATAGTAACTCCTTGGTATTAACAATTCATAGATTCTCTCCACAATGAGTTTTGTCAGAGTTCCATATGATTTTATATATTTTTCAATTAATTTCATTCTCTCTTGGAACGTCTTTCCTTCCCTTCCATTTCCATTCACATTCCTCCTTCCTACACCACACTTTCTCATTTTGTTCTTTTTGTTGTTTTGGAGCCCATATCACAAATTAATTGAGTATACTATATTCAATGTGTACCCTTTTCAATCTATTCTATATTATTTCTCACAAACATTTGTCCTTGGCTAACAGAGTTAATTAGTAATAACATTCATAGTATATGATAATATATGGTTTATTCTTAAATTACAACTATTTCTGTAGATTACTATTTTCTTTCAAAGAAATGCTGGGGGTTGAAATTAACATTTTGAGTGCACAGATCAGATATATTGAGGCTATGATATAACACCAGACCAAGACATGTCATAAAGAGATAAAAGAAACTCACAAAATACAGGAAAATGTCTATTTCACCAGATGTGCAAAATTAGGACCTCAGAATATATAAACAGGCCAAGATGCCTCAAAATTTATAACCTAATAATTAAGTCAACATACATTGATATGGATAAAATTCCAGATAAACAATGAAAAAAGTTGATTGCTAAAATGACCAAAGAATTGAAAGAACATCTAATAAATAAGCCAAGAGAGAATATAAGATGTACAGTGCATGCCAATAGAGATATAGATTCTGAAGGGAAAAAGAGAGAACTTCTGGAAATGAAAGATGCAATAAATCAACTAAAATTTTCAGTTAGAAGCATTATTCTGCAGAAAAGACATATTTTCAGTACCTGAAGACAGGTTATATGAACATGAATACTCAGTAAGTAATAAAGAATAAAAGAAGATACCATGATCAGAATATATAAGAACCCTGAAACAATACTAAGAGGAAAATTAAGAATCACTGGAATCAAAGAATGATCCTAGGTACAGGCTAATGACATTAATGATCGTTTCAGTTAAATAATAGCAGAGAATATTCTAAACCTTAGGAATGATGTAGATTTCCAGATATAGGAGGGATATAAAACCCAAAAGGACAATATCAAAAAGAAACACTTCATTACACATATTAGAAATACCTGACATACACAAAAATAAGAGAATTTTAAGATTCACAAAAGAGAATAGTCAGGCTTATTTAGAGGTAAACCAATAACATAACTACTGACTTCTCCTTAGAAAATATAAAATCCAGGAGGATTTGGAACAAGTTATTACAAGCCCTGAAAGAAAATAATTGAACCAAGATTCAGATATCCAGCAAAGATAACCCTCAGAATAAAATGAGAAATAAAATCTCTCACAAAAAATAAATTAAAATAACCCATGACTACTAAGTCATCATTGCATAAAATATATATAGAAACCTTGCACATAGAGTCGAACACAAACTACAGAGCTTGCTAAAGGAGTGAATCTGGGGCTGGGGTTGTGGCTCAGTGGTAGAGCGTTTGCCTCACATGTGTGAGGCACTGGGTTCGATCCTCAGCACCACATAAAAATAAATAAAGATATTGTGTTCATCTACAACTAAAAAATAATATTAAAAAAAA
>PVHX01025348.1:0-22513 GCA_004024805.1 Geosciurus inauris | reverse complement strand
TTAAGCATCTCTGGGTTCAATCCCTGGTACGGGGGGGTGGGGGGGGAGAATACTTTAACCAAGCTCTGGATGTAGCCTTCTAGCTCTGAGCAGATGATATTAGCATGCCAACTGTCCTGGAGCTTAGAGTGTATTGCCCAAAGAGGTGGCCATGTTAGAGCCCCCGAAAGTTCATTGCTGGGACCTGCAGGAGGCAAGTGGAGAAGATCCAGCCCAAGAGGGTCTCAGAAATGGGAATTATTGGCCTGCACCTTGGGATCCTCCCCCACCATCATTGTCCAAAGGGATGAGAAGCAGAAAATGAGAACCTGGTTCTCTTTCCTTTGGGTTTTCCCAGAAGCACAGCTAGAGATGAATATTCTGGTGCAAGAAGTTTATCTGGGAGGTGATTCAGGGAACAACAGTCCAGAAGTCAGAAGGGTTAAACAGGAACAGAAGGCAGACAATGAAGGGTAGATCATTTAGGCACACTCCCACCAGGAAACTTTAGGAAATGGTCTCTCACATAGGCCTCTGGGTTATTCTACCTGAGGAGCCAGGTAGCTTTCAGAATATTCATTTTCCAGCACTTTCATTCTGCTTGTCTGGGATAGAGCAGCCTTCCAAGGTTTTAGAGAAAGTGGCATAGATATTGGCCATTGGAAGTTGGTCAGTAGGTACTGAGGATGTACAGCCCCAGGGCTATGGGTATGGCACTAACAGCATCTGCTACAACCATTCCCTGCCTTGGTTCTGGTCCCAGGTCTACCAATGTGTATGTACCCTTGGCAAGTTAAATAACTTCCTTTATATTTCACATTCCTCATATAAAAAATGAGAGTTAATTAGTTCTCAAATGTCCCTTTTTTACTAGACTCAACAAGCTATTCATACACAACCCTTAGAATAGGAGAAAACCCACTTTGAGATATTTCAGAGGCACCTGGGACTGCTAATTCACCTCCTTTCACCTCCCAGGAGATAGATTCCTGCACCTATTGGAGTCTACAGCTCCAACCTCTCATCAGTATGGAGGTTATGAACCTCTCATTGAGATGATAACATACATAATCATACCTAGACCTCTTGTCTGCACAGAGGCCACAGCAAAATGGCTATGTCATGAATGGTATTCATATTCTCCTTCCTCAGTGAACATTCTGGAGCCGTGAGCACCCTACCCTGAATGTACCTGTATTAGGATATAGAGAGGGCTGGTGTTTTTGATTATACAATATAGTTTCAATCTACCATTTATCCCTTCCATAGTTTAAATTAAATTGCAGTTGAAGCCAAAATGACATACCTATAACTTACCGATATACACATCTCCAGATATGGTATAAATGAAACTTGTCCACCCTGGAAAAAGACCAGCAACATTAAAATGTTAGTGCACATAATGCCAAAAGGACCAAATAAATATAAAGCAAATACAAAAGAAAAATTTGGAGATGAAATCCTTTTTTTTCTTTTAGACATATATTTGAGATTCTAGTTCTGTGAGCTCCTTAAAATACAGTCACCTATGTGTGCTTTCTTATATACACGTGTGCACATGCGTACACGCTTCTAAACCTAAATGACTTCACTCTCAATGTTTAATAAAGTGTACAATTCATTTGGCTGTATATCTATATGTCAAAAGTCATATTAACAAACAAACTGTTCTTTCTAGTTCTATTAACTGCAAGACTCCAGTTTGTCTTTATCTTAGGTTTGCTGTGCCTCCAGGTAGCCTGAAGTGTGAATAATGCTACAAATATGCTTTTTTGTACTTGGTTGAATTCTAGTTTCCAGTGAACTCATTTTTTCTTACCTATTCTAAAATACAGCATACATCGATTGCAAGGATGTAAGGATGTAAAATCTCTGGGAGACTAATGGGCTTTGGGTGGCCTGTGAAATCCCTGGAATTGTCCATACAATTTTTCAAGAGTGTGCATTTTTCTGGGTAAAGGGTACATAGTATCTATCAGATTCCTACCATGAACTGAAGGTCCAATTGCTCAGAAGCAGCCACAACCTAACATTTGTAATCTCAGCACCAGCACTTGATTTTCATGAATATTTATAAGAGATGGTGTTTGCACTGAGAGACATGAGCCTAGAAATGGCAAACTAAAAAAAGGAGTTAGGATGTCACTCCATGTGCCTTCAGCAGAAAAGACAATGTGGAAATTAAATAAAGGGCAGAGTTCATGGCAGGAAGGAAGGGCCCAGACTGGAGTCTGTGTGGAAGTCAACGACACAGTGACAGTATAGACCAAAGCAAGCACTGAAGGAGTAAGAAAGATAAAATACACTCTAAGGATATGGTTGTAATGGTGGGTGGGATCAAACACACAAGAGTGTCCAAAAGAAAAGCCAGAACTGATAACATTTAACACAAATGGAGTCTTCAGAAAATCCAAAGGTTGGTCAAACACACACACTTGGCAGATGCAAAAATGAACAAGGCCCAGCCAGGGGTGTTCAAGTTGTACAGCTCTGGGGAGGGTGGGTCATGGCAGATGCTGAAAACATTTGCCAGGCTCTGTAGCACACTCCATTCTGTTTTCTAATGGATGTTGAGCTTCCCACTCCTATTAAGCGTGATTTATAATTATACTCTATAACACAACCCCTTTCTTCTCTGCTTGCTTTGTTTAAAAAAAAATCACCACTGGAAATTGTTGAGATTTCCTTTTCAAAATGCAAAAGACTTTACTTTTTCAGATTATAAAAAAATAATGCACTATTTTAAAAATATGAAGGCATAGGCTGGGGTTGTAGCTCAGTGGTTGAGTGTTTGCCTTGCATGTGGGAGGCACTGGGTTCGATCCTCAGCACCACATAAAAATAAATAAATAAAATAAAGACATTGTGAAAAAAAGAATTATGAAGGCATGAGCCATCTAAATTGAAAATCTTTCTACAGTCATCATGCCTATCCTGACCTAAATATTGTTAGCAATTTGGTATTTGTACTTAAAGGTTTGTTTGTTTCCTTTCATGCACTATATGATAATGGATTAAAAATCAGAACAAAAAGTTCTGGGGTTTTTTGGGGGGGAGGGGAGATTAGGGGGGACCAGGCATTGAATCCAAGGACACTTAACCACTAAGGCACATCCCCAGCCCTTTTTAAAATATTTTATCTACAGACAGGTTCTCACTGAGTTTTCAGTGTCTCCCTAAATCGCTGAAGCTGGCTTTGAACTTGAGATCCTCCTGCCTCAGCCTCCTAAGCTGCTGAGATGACAGGCGTGCACTATTGCACCAGGCCAAAATGTTCTGTTTTGAATTCCTTTCTTTGTCAAAACACAGAGCAATAATTTATCCTTGGGAAAGATTGCATATTATCCTTGGGAAAGACTGCATAGTATTGCATTGTATGAACCTGTCAAAATCTACATAACCAATCCCCTCTTCACGGTTTCATGGTATTAAAAAACTCTTTCCACATTTGACAATACCTCAAAGCTATTTATTGCTCAACTGTTAACTGGCAGCTCTAATCCTGGCTCTGAGAGAAAGAGGCTAGGCTACAAAACTTCCTGCTACAGAGTCAAATTCATAGGCAAATAGGTTTTATTCAAAGTCAGCACTCTCAGTATGAGGAAGTCCAGTGTGTTTCAATCCTAAATAAAAACTCTGAAAAGGATTGAATTTGGGGGCTTCCCTCTGATCTAGGAATAACTTCCTCATGCAGAGAGTGGAAGCTAAGGGGCTTCCCCCAACTTCTTGGCCTGACAAAGAATCTGGGAATGGAGGCTGTCCCCTGCTCCAGCCTGTGTAGCACAGGCTAACTAAATCTACATATGTATGTCACCTGGCTTTTGTTTTTTATTTTTTTGGTAGCAGGGGATTGAACTCAGGGGCACTTGACCACTGAGCCACATCCCCAGCCCTATTTTGTGTTTTATGTAGAGACAGGGTCTCACTGAGTTGCTTAGCACCTCACCATTGCTGAAGCTGGCTTTGAACTCGAGATTCTCCTGTCTCAGCCTCCCAAAGTGCCGGGATTACAGGCATGTGCCACCATGCCAGGCTTCTCCCAAATTAACAAGTGAATCCTAACATGCCATCAGGGCACCCTGAGACCCCCTATTAGAGCACACCTGGAATGTAACCCTTTAAAACCCCCCTGTCCGTCCAGATTGGGAGAGTTACAGCCTTTAGGACAGGAGTCCTCTGTGTTTCTCCTTTGCTAGCAAAGCAGTAAATCTTCATTTTCCTTTTTCTCAAAAACCATGTCCTCATTATTAAATTGGCATTGATTGGCACTGGGGAAAGGGACGGAGCTTTTGGTTACAGTGATGGAATTGCAAGAGTAGGCAATTTCCTTTTTATCTTCTTTTCATCATGAGTGGCCACCTGCACCTGTTTCTATTAAACCTTGTTTAATTTCCACTAAGTACTATTTCTTAAGGCTAGCACAAAAGAAAACAAATGCCAAAGTATGTGAATGCATACTATGTATTTAAGAACAACCACGTTTTGTTAGAATTACTTATCTGCTAGGAGCAAGATTGCATCAGCAAAGGGTTGTCCTCTGAGATTTTCAGGTACTCTCCTCCCACTTTTATGTCATGCACCAGGAATTGATGCCACCCTCACAATTTTGTTGCTGTCAGGGTCACACCCCTACATTTTCCTTGCTTTTACAAATATGATTGCCAAGCTACTGTCTCTTTGCAGCTGGGAAGCACTTCCCTTCCCTTAGGCAATAACAAATAAAATGAGTTGTGATGGAGGTCATATTTTTCTTCTGGCCCCCTAGGACAGTTAGGTCAGCAACACATATGTCAGACCTCTGCTAGCCAAACAAAAAAATGTACATTTCTTTTAATTATGTAAATCATTTTCTGTGGCATTTGTTCTCATTTCCAGGGAGGTTCTTAATTCTTGCAAACATCCCTAGTGAGAATTTTTCTTAGGCTACATTCCTTGGCTTAATCTAGATCATTTTCCTCCTTTCTCAGTCTTTTTTTTTTTTTTAAATCTGGGCTTGAACCCTAGGACACTTAACCACTGAGCCACATTCCAGCTCTTTTTATTTTTATTTTGAGACAAGGTCTTGCTAAATTGCTGAGGCTGGTTTTGAACTTGTAATCTTCCTGCCTCAGCCTCCCCAGCTGCTGGAATTACAGGCATGCGCCACTGGGCAGGGCCCTTCCTCAGTCTTTTTTTTTTAAATATTTTTTTAGTTGTTGATGGACCTTTGTTTTATTTATATGCGGTGCTGAGAATCGAACCCAGTGCCTCACATGCTAGGCAAGCACTCTACCACTGAGCTACAGCTACAGCCCTTTCTCAGTCTTAAGCGTTCATTACTCTAGTAAATTTACAACTACCCCCCTATACATGTATCTGGAGAAAAAGTAGAAAAACATGGTCTGGTGACAGACCAAATCCATAATAGAAGTCAGCTCTGGGAAGGAGAGGAGTGGTTAAAGGTGCCAAGAAGAGAATCACATCTAACTTTCTGTCATCTGAAACAGACTCTCAGTGTTTTGTTTTGTTTGTCATTAAAAGTACAGATCAATTATTTTGTAGAAAGTCCCTCAATTCAGGTTTGTTTGCTGTTCCCTCATCATTAGATCAGATTGTTCACTAATTCTCTTCCCTTCTAGATTTAGAGAATAATCTTCATTTATTTTCAATACTTTTTCAATGCTTTTTAAAAGAAATATGGAAGAATACAAAGGGTGAAATAATGAACACGTATTTATTTCGCTTTGTGTGTGTGTGCACATGCTGGAGATTGAACTCAGGGCTTCAGACAAGCTGGGCAAGCACTGTATCACTGAACTACACTCCTCACCCCTTTTCTTTTAAGATTAAACTACACAGGTAAAGGAATTATCCCATAACTGGCCCCAATTTGTTTTCTACACACAGCAAATTGGAATTTTCTAGAAGTCCCACTTAAAATGCTTCAATGGAGCCAGGCGTGGTGATGCATGCCTGTAATCCCAGTGATTTAGGAGGCTGAGACAGGAGGATCAGAAGCTGGTGGCCAGCTTGGGTAACTTAGACAGACCCTGTTTCAAAATAAAAAACAAGAGCTGAGAATGTAACTCAATGGTAAAATATCCCTGGATTCAAACCCTACTACCATAAAAGAAAAGAAACGAATTTTTAATAAGTAAAATTCTGGGGCTGGGGATATAGTTCAGTTGGTAGAGTGCTAGCCTTGCATGCACAAGGCCCTGGGTTCAATCCCTAGCACCACACAAAAAAAATGTAAACTGTTTTGGAAAAGGGCTGAGGATGTAGAGAGCCTCTAGGTTCAATCTCCAGAACCATCAAAAAACCAAACACACCAAATCTCCCTCCCCCAAAACCTTCAATGGCTTCCTGTTCTACCAGTAAGTATAACTCAAACTCCTAAAGCTGGCAGACAGATTCTTCTCCATCTAGTCTTGCACCTCTTCTCCATTATTATGGAGTCTCGGATTGTTTTGCCTCCATATTTAATTCTAGCCCAGCATACCATTCCTGGGGAGGGTTGGAAAGACTGGGCAGCAGCAAACCTTAAAGGGAGCTTTGTGAGGCGGGCCTGGTGGCCCAGGTCTGTAATCCCAGCACTTAGGGAGGCTGAGACAGGAGAATCGCGAGTTCAAAGCCAGACTCAGCAATGGCGAGGTGCTAAGCAACTCATTGAGACCCTGTCTCTACATAAAACACAAAATAGGGCTGGGGATGTGGCTCAGTGGTCGAATGCCCCTGAGTTCAATCCCCAGTACAAAAAAAAAAAAGGGGGGAGCTTTGTGGAGCAACAGAAAACAAACCAACCAAGTAACTATAAAACGATAACAATGAACACAAATGATTACAGACAGAAAGTGTATGTATAAAAATCCACACAACATTCATGGGGAAACCTAGGACCAGACTCTAAACTTCTTCGAACTTGTCTCCTGGTTTGTAAAATAAGGGAAAAATAGGTACAACACAGGGCTATTATGATAAGTGACACTGTGTGTGTCTGTGTACAAATATATAAATGTACATATACATATGTGTGTTATATGCATTTATCATTCTCTATACAATGCCTGACACTTAGGAGGTACTTTTTAAAGTGTCAGTTTCCTTTCCTGCCCATTCTTTTACTTTCCACTTTCCTGCAGGTCAGGAGGTTATTATACACTTTTGATGAGGCTGGATCAAGGGCAGAAAAGGATCACAGCTACAGAGATGACCACACGCTCCCAATGCACCCTCCCCCCACTGCACCCCTGTCAACACCAAGCCAAGTATTCCCCTCTCAGATTGCACAAGACACTGAACAATGTTGGCAGGGTCCTGTTTCTCAAAACACCGAGTCAAGAGCTCTACATTTTGGGACTGTTTTCGTCAAGATTCTTATGGCACTTAGTATGCTATCTTTGTCCCATTGAACACTACAGTCTAGAACTGGTGACATAAGTCAAGATTTCTGGACAAACAGCAACTGATAGCTCACTATAAGATCTACAAGCCTGCCAAAAATAGTTATTTAATCTGCATCTTATAATTATCCATAAATAACAAGACAAAGAGAGGTGTCAACTTTGTGGCTCTGCAATGTGGGAAAGAGGATATTACATGAATTCATGAGAATTCTATCCCAAGAAAACAAGAAAATGCCCATTTTGCCAAATTTGGTGACATCAACAATAAAATGTCCAACTACATTGTATGCTACAAAAGTAATAACACTTGAGAAAATTGGCTTTCTGGAATAAAATATACTCAGAATATACTGCATGTAGAGCAGGCACAGAGGCACACATCCATAATGCCAGCAACTTGGGAGGATAAGGCAGGAGGATCTCAAGTTCATAGCCAATAGCAAGACCTTGTTTCAAATTTTTAAAAAATGGGCTGGAAATATAGTTCAGTGGTAAATGGTAAAGTGTCCCTAGGTTCAATCCCCAGTGAAAGAAAGAAGGAAAGAAGGAAAGAAGGAAAGGAAGGAAGGAAGGAAGGAAGGGAGGGAGGGAAAGAAAAGACATATATTTCATGCATATGATCATGCATTCAGAATGATCATTGATCATTTTACAGGCCTTGCTTCTTGGGCATATAACATTAAGAGATATTCGTAAAGATCCTCTATTTTAGAAAAAACAATTGTCACAGTTTGGTTCACATTTATAATAATGAATATTCATTACTCAGAAGCTAACAGAAAAACTGGGAAATAAATAAAATTTAACATTTTTTAAAAATATTATTTTAGATGTTGATGGACCTTCATTTTATTCATTTATTTATATGCAGTGCTGAGAATTGAACCCAGTGCTTCACACATGCTAGGCAAGTGCTCTACCACTGAGCCACAACTCCAGCCCAAATTTAACATTTGAAATGAAAAATGCGTTAACAGTATAAGCTCTTCATAGTGTTAATTCTCAGAAGACAACCTTTTGTGTGCCCTGAATGGAGCCTAGCCCACCACAGAACAAACTCTGCAGACTATTTTCTTGCCAATAAAATAGCAGGAAGAAAATGTAT
This sequence comes from Geosciurus inauris, assembly GCA_004024805.1. Classification (NCBI taxonomy): domain Eukaryota; kingdom Metazoa; phylum Chordata; class Mammalia; order Rodentia; family Sciuridae; genus Geosciurus; species Geosciurus inauris. The sequence goes on along the minus strand of PVHX01025348.1, from coordinate 14,044 downwards.
TAGAATCCCCTGAAAGCATATCTTCCTCTTTAAAGAATAACCCTACAAAGAAGCATTGAAGTTTTCCAACTAACAAGACATTTAATGCAATAATTTTTAACTAAAGTAATTTATGTTGCTATTATTTCTTGGTTTTATTTCAAAAGAATTTGTCTCCTCAACTATGCAGTAATTACTATTAGTTTTTTTACTTGCTCAGAAAACAATTCAAATATGTAGACATAATCACAAAATTACATAGCGAGCTGTAAAACAGAAATGATTTTAAGCACTTGAACTAAGGTTAAAGCCAAGTTTATAGAATATTAAGTTCTAAAATGTACAGAATTTGGGGGTTAAATAAAGGATCAGGAAAGAATAGAAACTTGAAGTTAGGAGGGAATGTCACAAATACCCCTAAGATTATCTTAGGACATGTTTAGACAGTTGACTATTTTTAAGGGAAGAGGATTTTTAAATAGTATGTGCAAAATATGAAAAAATACACTGCTATAAAACTTGAAATGTGTTTAAATTCTTAGAATATTTTCTTCTTTTATCCATTTAAAGTGTTTTCTTCTAAAGATGATATGTTGGGAAAATAATACAATTTTTAAATTGGTGAAAATTATTTACTCACTGAAATTTTTAAAAATTTTTCAAGAATATTCATGTTTACCTATCTGAAAAATCTTGGGTTTATTTACCAATATGCCCAAGGCACTACTAACAGAGAATTGATCACTAAAGATCCATTATGTTGTGTGTGTGTGTGTGTGTGTGTGTGTGCAGGACAAGATGGCAGTTGAGAATCATAGTGACAAGTCAGACAATGTAGTTAGAATCTCAGCCTTAACACTCACTAGTTAGGGCTGGGATTGTAGCTCAGTGGTAGAGCACTTGCCTCGCATGCGTGAGGCACTGGGTTCGATCCTCAGCACCACATACAAATAAATAAATTAAAGATATTGTGTTCATCTACAATAAAAAAAATTTAAAAAAAAACACTCACTAGTTAATTGATCTTAAGTAACTTTGTACCTCTGTTTCCCCATCTGAAAAATGGAACAATTCCATTCTTTACCTCATAGGATTGTGAGGATTGCAGATGTTAATACGGGTAAAGTTCTCAGAGCAGTTTCTGGCAAACAGGAGGCACTAAATAAATGTTACCTATGATGATTAGTTCATGACACTGTTCATCTCCGGTTTTTTGCCACTCTCTCCTCTATGTCAAAACTATATTTTTAAAAAATGTAATTATATCTCACCATATATGAAAACCAATTCCCTCAAAGCATACAAATTTCAGTTAGTATTAATAAGTTTAAAAGATCTATTTTCACATTACAGTGATTATATTTAGTAACTATGTATTGTATTCTTGAAAAGTGCTAAGTGTTCTTAGCAAAATAACTATATAATGCATGGTAACTAGGTAGATTTAGTCATTCCAGAAGGTATATAAAGACATAGATACTTCAAAACATCAAGTTGTATATGATATATACAATTTTATCTGTCAATTAAAAATAATTTAAAAAAGAAAACGAATTCCAGGTGAGTAAATACATCAATATGAAAGGCAAAACAACAAAGCACTTTTTAAAATAGTGAATACTTTCATGATCTTGAGTTAGGTAATGACTGTTAAAGAAGCCACAGAAAGCACTAATAATTAAGGAATAGATGCCTACACTTAAGGGCTTTTTATTTATTAAAATATAGAAGATATAATAGTAGAGTGAAGAGGCAAAAGGGAGAAGATATTTGCAATGCACATAACTGATAATAATTAGTATTCTACATATATAAAGAGCTCCTAGAAATCAATATGAAAAAACATGGACAACCTACTCAAAGGAAAATAATATGAAACTTCTTGCTGGATAATTTAACATTTCACCTTCTGGTTCCCACTCATCATTGCTCTGAAGAATTATTGATTTACATCCATAAATGTTGTATGTATATTTAAGTATGAGGGAAACTGATTTAATATTCTAAGTAGAAAGCTATGTAAAAAACTATCCATGACTTTAATCCATAACTTTAATTTGGTGTGGTGAATAAAATAAGCTTTCACTTTCTCTAAGGAAACACCCAAAAATCTAAAAAATTACAAAAATCATTTGATTTGGGGTATTCTCCTTAATAGTAGAGAATAACTATGAAAAGATATTTAGGCAGGAACTCTGAGAAAAACTCACTATGTATTTCTTCAGACTTATTCAAATAATTTTTAAAAATTCAAAAAGTGCTGGGATATGGATTAATGGTAGAATGGTTAACCAGCACATATGAAGCCCAGAGTTCAATTACCAGCAAAGCAAAAAACAAAACAAAAAAAAATCACTACTCATTTTTGAGTCACTGACCTTATAGAAAAATGCATTATACTTTTAACCAAGATCATAAGTGTTACAGTTGACTATAAGATGACCCCATCATTTCTGCCTCCTCATACTGCCCTGTGTAACCCCCTGAGTGTAGGCTACATCTAGTTACTTGCTTCTTATCAGTAGAATATAGCAAAAGTAGTAGGATGTCACTTTTGAGATCTTGCCTGTCTTTTTTACCCTCTCACTTGTGTGTTCTGATGAAGCCATGTAGCTATGTTGTGAGCTGCTGTTTTAATCAATTTTGCATCACTGTGACCAAAATACCTGATAAGACAACTTAGAGGAGGGAAAGTTTATTTTGATTCAAGGTTTCAGAAGTATAATCCATGGTCAGCTGGCTCTGAAGTAGAAACATGGTGGAAGGGAATGGTGAAAGAAAGCCACATAGCTCATGGCAGTCGGGAAGGAGGGTTTGGGAAGGGAGAGGAAGTGGCTGGGGAGAAGATAAAACTTTTCCAGATTAAGTCCCTAGTGACTTCCTCCAGCTAGGTCCCACATCTTCATAGTCCATTCAGCTGGGAGTGGATTAATGCATTTGATGAGCTCAGAGCCCTTCATGATCCAATCACTGTATAAAGTCCTACCTCTGAACCTTGCTACTTTGGGGATCATGCTTTCAACACATGAGCTTTTAAAGGGGGACATTCAAAATCTAAACCATACCAGCTGTCCTAAGGAGAAGCCATGCGGCAAGGAACTGAGAACAGACTCTAGCCAACAATTCTTTAGGAAACGAATGCTGCCAATAATCACATAAGCATGAGTTTGGAAGGGCATCCTTCCCAGGTTAGGCTCATAACTACAGCCTTGGCTGATACCTTCATTACAGCCTTGTAATAGGCTCTGAGCCAGAGAACACAGCCAAGTTGTGAGACACTGAGATAATAATATGTTGACTTAAGGCACCCAGTTTTGGGGTAATTTTGTTATACAGCATATAGTTAACTAATACCGTAAGATTTATTTAAATATACCTTAATGTGATTTGCCAAGCAATTACTGATGCAGAACATTAAAATTTACATTTTAAATCAAATAAAGAAGACATGGCTCCTTTCCTTCTTTTTAAAGGTAAACACAGAGGTAAAAATCTATTGACAACATTTAAGAGGTTACATTAGTTTTCTGGTGCTGCTTCAATAAATCACAATCACATCAATGCTTCTATTGTCATGCATCCTTCTCTGTGACTTCCCTGTCTTCATTTTTCATGTATACAAACTCTTATGATGACACTGTGCCCACCTGAATTATCCAGCTAAATCTCTCTGTGTTAATCAGCTTTCCATTACTGCAACAAAATACCTGAGATAATAGACTTTAAAAGAGGAAAACTTATTTTGGCTCATGGTTGCAGAGGTTTCAGCCCATGCTCAGTTGGACATTTTGCTGCCAGGCCTGTAACAAGGTAAAATATCATGGCAGAGAAGGAAGTGAAAAAGAAGAAGAGGGCCCAGGGTCCCAATATTTCCTTCTAGGACACATCCACAGTTACCTAATTTGCTCCCATTATACCTAAGCCCCTAAAGTTTCTACTACCTCCCAGTAGTGCCACAGATTGGAGACCAAGCCTTCAACACATGGCCTTTGGGAGACACTTATCCAAAACATAACACTCTCATCTCCAGAACCTTCATTTAGTCATATCTGAAAAGTTCCTTTTGCCACATAACATATTCCTAGGTTCTGAGGATTATGATACAAATATCTGACAGGTGGCATTAATCTGCATACCACAAAGGAATTGACTATATGTACTCCAAATAAATTTTGTTTATTTACCTACAAATATTCAAAAGAAAAGTTATAAGGTGGGCCAGGCATGGTGGTGCATACCTGTAATCCCAGTGGCTCAGGAGGCTAAGGCAGGAGGATCATGAATTCAAAGCCAGCCTTAGCAACTTAGCAAGGCCCTAAGCAACTCAACGAGATCCTGTCTCTAAATAAAACATAAAAAGGAGCTGGGGGACAGGGGCAAAACAAAAAAAGGAAGCTGGCGATGTGGCTCACTGGTCAAGTGATCCTGGGTTTTATCCCTGGTACCCGTAAAAAAGTTATAAGGTAAGGGAAACAAAAGATTCGCAAAATGTAACTTTTTCCATACTCCACCATTTGTACATTTCAAACTTTCCAGATCATGCTTGTAAGTGCCCAGAAGCAGAGAATGTTGTGAAGGAAGATGGGGGAAAAAAAACCAGAGTGGCTACTGAGGGCCAAACTTCGATATAGGCAAAAGACAAAGGGGACACCAGGACCAAGAGGCACAAATTTCTTGGAAAAAATTGATATTTTTCCTAGAAACAAAGATTTATATCCTTCATAATGAATGATAACAGACAAGGTTATCTGTGTATCAGTTTATACAAGAAAAATCAGAATGCCTTGCAAGAGATGGTAAAAGTCACTACAAAAGAACCCTACTTATTCTTATTTTAGCCAAGAACTAATATGAAAAATGTGTGGCCAATGTGAAAGGAATCTGGTACTGTCAGAGACTCGACAAATTGGATTCTTTGTAAGTGATGCACCATCCAGCTCAATATCAACTGCTTTCCAAATCATCACTGTATAAAACATCTGTTTCTGTGAGATTAGCACAACCCAACAGAAACGTGCCTAGCCCAAAGGAAATAGAGTGATGGTAAAAATCAATTCTAATACTATTTATGGGAAGGAATTTAGATAAAACATAGCCTGATTCACGAAAAATAGTTCCCAGCTTCCTCAACTCAGTTTCCCTTGGGACACAGGCATTTTGCTGGTATCAGGGATGGGATGGTAGCAGGATGTACTTCTATTCCTATCCAATTAGTCTGGTAATGATACAATCAAGTTGACATCAAATCAGACTGCAAAGTGTATGCCAACAGCCAAACATAACCCAGACATCCATGTCAAATCCCTTTATCATGAGTAACAAAAATCATCAAAATATTATAAACAAAACATGTCAAGGATCCAGCCAATGCTCTTCACAGTTCAAGGAATATTTGATGCAACAACGCATCCAAATAAAATAAATTTAGACATTCCTTGGAGTTTGTGGTGAAATTTGACCAGGAAAAGTGGTAAAAAACAAGTAAATAAATAAAAGACAAAGGGTAACCTTGAGTTGAATGACTTTATAATAAAATGTATATAGCATCAGATTATATCCAGTGTGTCTGACTTTAGGCTGCTGAGACCATCATATCTACAAATAATAATTACTTTATAATACTCAAATTAATTGTTTGTCCAGTACTAGACAGTGAAATCTCAGACTTTGAATTTGTCACCTAATTGGGGAGAGGCGAGGAGAGAGACTGAAAAAGACAAAACTCACTAACTAGAAGTAATGTCTTAGTGCTCTTGCTTCTTATCCCTCTAAAAATGTGTTTGAAAACAAATCTCAGGTTTAAAATTCATAATGACAAGAAAATACCAGTACAGACTTGCAAATGGGCATACACCCATTCTCTCATGAGGCAATATAGGAGTTATAGCTAAGAGCAGAACCAAAATGAACATGAACTATATATCTTCTGCTGATAGGGTCATGGAGAAATTGTAATGCTGCTGATAGAAAGTAGATCTGCCAGGCCAGGTGCGGTGATGTGCACCTGTAATCTCAGCAGCTTGGGAGGCTAAGGCAGGAGGATCACAAGTTTGAGGTCAGCCTCAGCAAAAGCGAGGTGCTAAGCAACTCAGTGAGATCTTGTCTCTAAATAAACAAAAAAAAAAAGGGTTGGAGATGTGGCTCATTGGTCACATCCCTGAGTTCAATCCCTGGTATTTAAAAAAAAAAAAAAAAAAGTAGAAGCAAAAAGCATTACATATAATTATATATAACAGTTAAAGCACATGAGCTCTTACACTTACTATCATAAAAATCATGTATAGAAGCCGGGCATGGTGGCTTAAGCCTGTAATCCCAGCACTTAGGGAGGCTGAGACAGGAGAATCACGAGTTCAAAGCCAGCCTCAGCAACAGCGAGGTGCTAAGCAACTCCGTGAGACCCTGTCTCTACATAAAACACAAAATAGGGCTGGGGATGTGGCTCAGTGGTCGAGTACCCCTGAGTTCAATCCCCAGTACCAAAAAAAAAAATCATGTATAGGGCTGGTGATACAGCTCAGTTGGTAGAGTGCTTGCCTTGCATACACAAGGCCCTGGGTTCAATCACTAGCACCACACAAAAAAAAATCATGTATAGTGTGGATCTAAATTTAATGAACAATGACCTTGAGTATAGCCTTTCACTTTTCTTTGTTTTTGCAGTGCTGGAGATGGAACTCAGGGACTTGTGCATGTTAGGCAAGTGTTCTGCCACTGACCTACACTCCCATCCCTAGCCATTTTTAAAAATAAAATTGACCTTAAGTACTTGAGAGTGTTCTAATTATTCTTTGGATTCAAATGTCAACTTAAAGGTTAGCTTTCTGTAGCCATACCTATATCAAACAAAACCTGCATTGTAATCAAGTATGCATTTGTTTTGAAGTAACAAAGTTCAGAAATTGCCTCCAGAAATACTGTGAGTTAATAAGGGCCAGAAAGTCAGGAGACATGGGTAATTTACTTGCCCTACTTCATCCATTAAGTCTTGACGCGGCCTTGACCAAGTTTCAAATCTGTTGTGCTTTGGTGTCCACACTTGTAAACTGAGGGGTGTTACCCAGAAGGTCAGGTCCCAACATTCTATAAATTCTTCCTGCTTTTTTTAACTTGAAAGGCCCCCAAAACATTTGCTAATTTTAACATAATTAAACATCAATAAATTTCACAGGACTTTGTGCTGAGGTTTGTAAACAACAACATTCCAGAGAAAGAAGCCTTTTGTTTTGTTTTTCTTGACATGATTACTCAATCTCAGAACCCATCATACCTTCAGGAATAGGCTGGGAATGCTTTGCTCCTTGGTCCAATTTGAAGTCCAAATATAAGGTTGGTGTGCGAGTATAAACCTTAGACTGTAAAGAAAAAGGAAACCATCAGAATTTTTCTAAGAATAAGGTCACTGGAGATGGAACCCAGGGACATACAAATGCTAGGCAAGTGCTGTACCACTGAGCCACACCTGCAGCAAAATAAAGTTCTTCACTTCAGTTGGGCCCTTCTGTAATAGGTCCAGGCTCAGATTTATTATATTTATGGTTCCTCCTAGGGAGGTGCTGTTAAAGCTGGGTGGGCTTCCTAATACAGCCTTGGTCTAGAAGTTAGCCCTCCTAGCTTTATAATATGGAGGACAAGCTAATTTCAAGATGACAGATATCTCCCTACAGCCATTTCACAAATATGGCTCAATGTGTATGTGTGTGTGTGTGTGTGTGTGTGTGTGTTACACACATATAATTGTTTTGTATTGGGTATTGAACCCAGGGGTGCTTAACCACTGAGCCACATCCCTCGCCTTTTTAATTTTGAAACAAGGTCTTGCTAAGTTGCTTAGGGCCTCACTAAATTGCTGAGGTAGGCCTCAAACTTGCAATCTTCCTGCCTCAGCCTCCTGAGTGCTGGGATTACAGGTGTGTGCCACCACTCCTGGCCCCAAATGTTAATATTTTACTGGCCAGTAGTTGCTCCATCTTTCTTTCTTTTAATTTTACACTTGATATGGTAGTTTATCTCACATCTAAATGTATGTTTCTTCCCCAGGACTCCATAAAGCCATTCCTATTTTGAAATTCAAAAAAGTGGCTTATATACATTATTTTTTTTCAGTTGCCTCTTTTGCCAAAAAAGGTGGTCTGCTACTGCTGGCTTGTAAAAGCCCCAACTCCAAATGTAAGAAAGGCAAAGTTTTGGAGAGCTTTTCATTGTAAACTCTGCCTTTGATTCCCTCAACAGTTAAGTAGAATAATGCCATACTGAATCATTGGCACAGACCAAAATCCAAGGGATTAGCACTCTTGCTATAAACTTTATGATATCTAATTACTTATCACAAAGACCCAGTGGCTCTAGTCTACTTTTTTTCTTTTTATAGAACTAAAAAATTCACACAAAAATGAAGTAGCATGTAAGATCAAGTTTGTCAAGCATGTGGATTAACTAGAATATTCATACATTGCTAATGGAGTATAATTTAGTACAAATACTTTGGAAAACTGCTTGGTGGTATGTAGTTCAGATGAATATATGCATAACCTTTGACCCAACAAATCAACTCATAAGTGTATACCCAATTTAAATATCCACCTAAAGACATGTACAAGGATCTTAATAGCGGCACTGTGGATAATAGGCATGAACTGAAAATAGCCCATGTGTCTGTAACAATAGCATGGATAAATGAATTCTAATACAGTCATACAGTGAAATACTATAGAGCAAGGAGGGTGAATGAACCTAACTACATGAAACAAATCAGAGCAATTTCACATGCAGAATATTGAGCAAATAAAGGCAGGCAGCATGTGGTTTCATTTCCGTAAGGTTCAGAACAAGATGAAACTAACCTATGGTGTCAGAAGTCAGAAAAGTGTTTATCCTAGGGAAGCTAGTAACTGGATGGAGTTAAAAAGAGGTTTGGGGGCACTGGAAACATTATTTCTTGATCTGGCTGCTGATTTCATTGGTGCGTTTACTTGGTGAAAATTCTCTGAGATGTAAACTTGATGTGTGTACTTTTCTGTGTTTATATTTTAGTAAAAAGCTTACTTTAAAATGCATTTAGAGAATCACAGGCTTTGGGACAGGAGTCCCCTGTGTTTCTTCTTTGCTAGCAAAGCAATAAACATTCTTTTTCCTTTTTAGAGAAAAAATGTATATTTATACATACAACAAGAGAATACAGAACCAAGAATTATTTACTACCCTTGATAAGGACATAATTTCACAGAGAATAATTACACAAGTTCCATGAAAATTAAAACATTTCTAGCCGGGCACGGGGGCGCAAGCCTGTAATCCCAGCACTTAGGGAGGCTGAGACAGGAGAATCGCGAGTTCAAAGCCAGCCTCAGCAACGGGGAGGCACTAAGCAACTCAGTGAGATCCTGTCTCTACATAAAACACAAAAAATAGGGCTGAGGATGTGGCTCAGTGGTCGAGTGCCTCTGAGTTCAATCTCCAGTACAAAAAAAAAAATGAGTAAGAACATTTCTACCTTTATCACTAAATTCTCAGCGGTAATTTATCTGTCACATAGTAGGTGTTCGACAAATATTTATATTTTTTTGATAACTGGGATTGAACCAAGGGGTGCTTAACCACTGAGCCACATCCCTAGCCCCTTTTTGTTTTTTATTTTGAGACAGGGTCTTGCTAAATTGCATAGGATTCACTAAATTGGTGAGGCTGGCTTTGAACTTGTGATCCTCCTGCCTCAGCCTCCTAAATCCCTGGGATTACAGGCATGTGCCACTGTGCCTGGCTTCAACAAATATTTATCAAATGATGTTTCATGATGGAAAATCCCATGTAACATGGGATAAACATATTTTTGACAGTATACATAATATATTCATCAATATGTTTTTCTATATGTAGCAAAATGCCTCTCTTCAGGACAAGTGAATTTAGTATGATTAAAGTGTACATCTGTACATTAAATTAGAATTATAAATTATTATAAATAATGTTGACTATCAATGGATCTTTTTCCCTTCTTATGAACGTCACCTATCAAAGCTTTGGGATTTAAAATGGTCTGGTAGCAAATTTTACTCCATGCTTGCATGATGAAGTCAAAATGAACCCAAATATTATCTCTAACTAAAATGAACTAATAAAAATAAAAAATAAAATGGTCTAATGGGGGTTTACATGGCTTAGAAGGTCAAGCTGCATTATTAGTATAGCTTCAAAGACTGGCGAAGCAAATTCCCCTGTGCATACATAAATGAAACCAGAAAGACCTGTGACATCAAGTGCAACCCAGGGCCAAAGATTCACAATCAATCTGAAGAGTTTGAAGCATACATAAAACAATGGCAGCACACGAGGGACACAGGATCTAGGATCATTAGGTAATTAGGTGTGTATGGCACCATCTGGAAAGAGACTGGTAGTTGTTTTTTTTCCCCCCTTCTTCTTGTAAAGACGTCTAAAGTTACCTCGAAAAAGATCCAGGGTAAACTTCACGGAGTATCAAATGACTCCTCTGCTTGGGAGATATTAACTTTCAGACAAAGGAGCCCTGTTGGGTTTAAGCATCTTTCTCAATCTCTGCCTCAGTGGCAGATGCATGTCCCTGCCTACAGCAAAGAGATTAATCACAGACAGGTTCTTGGCTGAATTTTTACTAGCATTCTCCCAAAATGTGGAATAAAAATAATCTTGAACTGAAATCAGCAGTCTTTGATATTCCTTTCAAGGCTGACTAGCAAAGCACTTATCTTCTTCTGGGTTTAGTTCGCTCATTTGAAAACATTTTGGGGACACTTGCTGATGTTTAAGTCTATTTCTGGGTCTGAAGTTCTGGGTCAGAAAATTAATGTTTTTCCTTCATACTCTAATTTGTAATTTGTAATTCTCTTCTGATTTCTCAGACTGTAGCTATTGAGAAGTGAGACTGTGGCTAGGGTGAGGGAGGGCAACTAGGACAGTGGGGAGCTAGTGGGGGGCCACTGGTTAATTCCCCCTATTCTTGCCCTCAGCTTTAGCTATCAACCTTGCCTTCCTGGGCTGGCTATTTTTCTTTTTATTCCTGCCTCTAGCTTCTCGAACTAAGCTACATCATCCCCAAACTAGTAATCCACCTCTTTAAGACTGCAACTATGCTGATAAATGAGCATGTACACATGTGCATGCACACACAACTGCACACACACAGAGCATTGTTTTCATTTCATTCATTCATTTGAAATTTTTTAAATGGAAACCGATGACTTTATTTATTTATTGTTGGGTTTTTGTTTGTTTATTTTTAGTACTGGGGAACTTTGCCACTGAGCCATATCCCCAGCCCTTTTTAAACATCTTTTTATTTTGAAACAGGGTCTCCCTAAGTTGCTTAGGACCTGGCTAAATTGCCGAGTCTGGTCTCAAACTTGCAATCCTCCTGCCTTAGTCTCTTGAGTCACTGGATTACAAGCTTGTGCCACTACACCCAGCAATGAGAGACTTTTTAAGGCACAAAAACATCCTATTGCCTCAGAGTGTGACAAAGGCTAAAGGGAATTTTAAAATTGATTTTAGAGGTATTTTTCACTACATCTATACCCTAAAAAAGAATTCTGATTCTAGTATCCTTTTGTATTGAAAATTGGATCATTAAAGATTTCAATATTACATGTCTTAAATAATTGACTGTCCCAACCCTCCTAAACTAAATGTTTATTATTCTACTTAATCTATAGTAAGATAAAATTCAATTGGAAGCTGTTCCCATGAGTATGTGAGTGGGTGCACACATGTATACAGATTACACACATTTTTTTAAAGCAGGTCAATTTTTAAAATTTTTGCTCTTCCATTATAACTCTGTTGAAACAGCACTATAAATTATGTTATCTTAACTCAAAGATGAAAATGACAGCCTCCAATGCACTTTGAACAAACTTGGATTTAGTTTTTCTATTACACTGCTAGTTTTCAGGCATAAAGAAATGTCACAATTGGGCTGGGGCTGTGGCTCAGTGGTAAAGCGCTTGCCTTGCATGTGTGAGGCACTGGGTTTGATCCTCAGCACCACATTAAAAAAAATAAAGATGTTGTGTCCATCTAGAACTAAAAAAAAATTTAAAAAAACACAATTAAGTACATTCTTTCCCATATTCTGTTTATTTTCATGTATAGTATTAAACTATTAATAGACCCTCAAAGTGAAATGGGAATTTAAATAAATGATTCCTTTTTTGTTAAACCTTACCTATCAATGTATCCATTTCCATAGGATTGAAACAAATTGGACCATGACAAACTAAAATAAAACATTCCTCTACAAATTTGTTTCAGCATGGACAGAACTAATGCACTAAATTTTCATCAGTGAAATTGTTTACTTTTTCTTCTCTGCTTTGGTCCTGGTTAATAATGCTTGCACAGATACTAAAATCCCAAACTATTCTTCCTTCTTCTTTCTTCCCATAATGCTCTGTTGAAAGTATTTAGGAAACTTTCCTTTAAAGAGTTTAGCCTAGCCAGGCGCAGTGGCTCAAGCCTGTAATCCCAGCACTTAGGGAGGCTGACACAGGAGAATCGCGAGTTCAAAGTCAGCTTCAGCAATGGCGAGGCACTAAGCAACTCAGTGAGACCCTGTCTCTACATAAAACACAAAATAGGGCTGGAGATGTGGCTCAGGGGTCGAGGTCCCCTGAGTTCAATCCCCAGTACCAAGAAAAAAGAGTTTAGCCTATATTTGAAGAGCCTAATGGCTTAAAATCATGTGTTTCAAATAACATAAAAGGAAGCTTCTAGAACATAAGTCATGTAACTCTTCATAAGAGGTTAAGGGCAAATTTTCCTAATCTACAACAGGGGTACTACCAAATGCAGGAGAGCCTTGTGTCTTTCTCTATAAATATGTCAGAACCAAATCCTTAATGAGTCTCAGACACCATTCCAATAACAACCACAAAACAACCAAGACAAAATAAGGTCTATAAAACCACTTCCTTCCAAATCTGAACTACCTTCATTTTACATCCTTTAAAGACTTCCCAGTTACCCTGGCTTTTAGTACGATACCCTTGTCAAGCTGGCTTCCTTCCTCTGCTTTTATTCACAAATGTGATCTTAATTAGGAGATGAAATTGCTTCCATATGGAAACCATGCGGTTTTAAAACATTTTCCCAAGAAAAAGAGTAATGCTACATTGCTATATGTGAGCATGGCAAAGAAAATATCTTTAATTTTGCCACTGCTCCTTTCACAGATAACTGCTGCCTATTTATTCCTGAGTGCTACTGCTTCTGTCACCAGACTGTCCTTCCTAGAAACAAGTGGCAACAATTTAATGTCCATGTCAGAGCTGTAATAAATGCTTTCATATTTCTTTGGGGGATCTATTTCACAAACTATAATTTAGTGACTTTTCAAGAAATGCACTCAAATTCTCAGTCTAAGAGAATTTGCTAAACAAATTAAGTAATTATACTAAGGAGTTCCAAACCCCGATATGAAGAAACAGTATTTCCACCTGTTCCTAAAGCTTTACCCTCTAGCTGGGCCATCCGCCTAATGATGGGCATTATGTTTTACGGGTTTGTGTGTGTGTCATTGCTAACTTGGGAGCAGTATTATTGCATGTAAATCTCTGACCACATTTCTGATATTTTCCTTTATGGTAAAATTATGAGTCTAAATGTCTAGACAATGTAGCCCAAAGCAAATTGGTCAATATAATCATCTGTTTAAATAGCAATTTTATTGAAAAATTCTACTGCTAACCACTCCTTCTTCTAGTCTTGATAAGTTTGCTATACCACAGGGCAGTTTTCAACTCCTTCTATTGGTTTGCTTTTTTTCCCCATAGTTAGAAGATTATCACATTCCAATAAATTCCCTATTGTGCATTTAGACTTTTTCCTTGTTGAAAACATAGAAGGGAAGAACTAATTGCTAACAAGAAAAAAATCCAAATTTTTTTTAAAAATGGAAGAAAAATAACCTGAAGAAAAAGTTTACAGGTACCATCTCTGTAGTATAAATAACAATATTGCAACAATCTGTATCTAGCAGTATTTTGTTTGTTTGTTTTTTTTATCACCATTTTGATCTTTTTTTTTTTTTTTG